>SJYO01052474.1:87305111-87475392 GCA_006410555.1 Capra ibex | reverse complement strand
CTATGTAGTTCCGACATATAACAGTGGGACGAATAAATTGAGGATACGTCTCATGTAGTACTCTTTACGACCTGACCTTCTTTGTCTTCGACCTTAGTTCTAACGGTCCTCTTTATAGTCATTGGAGTCTATACGTCTACTGTGGTGGGAATACCGTCTTTCACTTCTCCTTGATTTTTCGGAGAACTACTCTTACTTTCTCCTCTCACTTTTTCAACTGAATTTCGAGTTGTAAGTCTTTTGTTTCTAGTACCGTAGACCAGGGTAGTGAAGTACCGTTTATCTACCCCTTTGTCACCTTTGTCACTGTCTGAAATAAAACCCCCCGAGGTTTTAGTGACGTCCACCACTGACGTCGGTACTTTAATTTTCTGTGAATGAGGAACCTTCTTTTCAATACTGGTTGGATCTATCGTATAAGTTTTCGTCTCTGTAATGAAACGGTCTTTCTAGGTAGATCAGTTCCGATACCAAAAAGGACACTAGTACATACCTACACTCTTAACCTGACACTTCTTTCGACTCGCGGCGTCTTAACTACGAAGACTTGACACCACAACCTCTTCTAAGAACTCTCAGGGAACCTGACGTTCCTCTAGGTTGGTCAGGTAAGATTTCCTCTAGTCGGGACCCACAAGAAACCTTCCTTACTACGATTTCGACTTTGAGGTCATGAAACCGGTGAAGCACGTTTCTCAACTGAGTAACCTTTTCTGAGACTACGACCCTCCCTAACACCCGTCCTCCTCTTCCCCTGCTGTCTCCTACTCTACCGACCTACCGTAGTGGTTGAGCTACCTGTATTCAAACTCACTTGAGTCCCTCGACCACTACCTGTCCCTCCGGACCGCACGACGCTAACTACCCCAGCGTTTCTCAACCTATGCTAACTCACTGACTTGACTTGACTTGGATTTGATACCTATATGAAGTAATGTTTTTCTTAGATAAAAAGTGTCGACAGGGGTCAGTAAAAATGATAGTTCGTTTAACCACTTTATCTTACATCTTGTAAACCAACGGTGTTTTATTTTGGATGTCGAGGAAAACTTCAGACCCCTTCTCAGAGGTACTCTGGAGACCTCCCGAGGAATGTTGTTCTAGTGTCGGTTCGAGGATCGACTCTTCAGCACACCTCGGGTCTGAGGGTTCGTTGCGACTGGGATGACCAATCTTCAGAGTGAGACTTTTATTGACTGAGTCCGTCATGAAACGTCAAATGTTTCGGGACAATACGTAAGATGGAGTGACTTAGGTTCGACTCTATTTCTTAACGATTTCTATTTCTATTTCTACTTCTTAACGATTCAATTTCAACTGACCTAAAGTCCACAGAACATTATAACCTTTAACTCTGTGTCGACTGTCCCAGTCCTGGAACTTCTCTAGAATTGGCTTGTGTAGAAACGAGGTCCGTGACCAGTCGTAACCAAGTCTCTTCAGTTCAGCAAACGGGTTCCAACTCGTCGGTCTTTCATCTTCAGTCTACACTTGGAACCGTCACCACATCGAAAAGAATGTTCACTGTTATTTCATAAACCACAAGTTTTTATGGACACTATACTTCGGATCCGTAGTCTGGGACCCAATCCGGTGAAGGTGCCCAAACTTCTTGTCTCCGAGTCAGTCGTGACCGGGTGTGGTCTTTCGACGGTCTTGTTTGTCGGGCGGCGTAGTGTGGGACGGAGGAGGGAGGCAGTCGACCTTGAGGAGAGGGAACCATGCAACCGGAAAGTCGTTTAGAGGTGAAAGGAGACGTAGTGACCCAAGATGACGAAAAAGTGTGTCTGGGGCGCCGGATCAGAACCGCGGTGGAGGGACACTTGAACTGGGTCCAGAGGGCTGAAGGTTTAGTCTGTAGGAACCCGAGCTTGTTTTCCCCACCCCGAGACGGGGTGCGCTCGATGCAGTAGTTAATGGTGATTGGAGGCTAACCGGTGGCGCCCAGTGCACTGGCGGACCCCGGAGATTTGACCCACCCCCTCTCTCCGCAGCGGAGTGACGTCCTTCGTGTCGGTCCCGACACTCGTCACAGACAGGGGGTTTGTTTGACCGTACTAAAAAACACACACACCGACACGGGGCGACGTATACCCTAAAGTCACAGGGGGGAGTCCCTACCGTGGATGCGGGCCCCGGGACCATCGCGTCTCAAAATTGGTGATCTGACGGTCCTTCAGGGCCGTAGTACAACTGGATCCTTTTAACAACTCGCTGTAGTTCTTAAAGATCAATGTCGATTTAGTGTCTAAAGGAGATTTGGTAGAAGGTAAACGGCGGTGCGGGACCCGGTAAAGACGTCTCGACCCGTGTCCCTTCCGAGGGTCTACAACCTCCCACTCCCCGGTCACAGGGTCTGACTCACGACGACGGTGCGCCTTCGTAAAGTACAGGAGAGTCCGGCACTGCCTGACGTGTCGTGTGGATTACAAAAAATTTTCTTACATAATACACCAAATTTATTTACAGTCTCCGGTCAAAATAAGTTGTCTTAGACATCGTCCTTTACGTGACTCGTGGGTTCTGCAACCCACGTCCCCTCGGTCGACGATAGAGGATTGTAGTCGTCGTAGAGGTAGACACCTTTCACCGGGGTAAGAAGAGTGGGTGGTCCTGTAGAGACTGGAACTCGACGAGGAGTCTAGTTATGGTACTGTCGTCGACTAAAGTCGTTTCACGTACACTCGTGGGGACGTGCGATCTGGACCGTCCGCGTCCATATATAGTACTGTCCCCGGGGTCCCCGGGGATGGGGTAAGACTACTTGTCTTTCGTTTCTGGGTGACCATGTTTGATATGTTGGTTCCCCGTGTCTCGAAACACCAGTCCTAGAACTCACAGAGATACCTCCGAAGGGCGGAGATTCGGTCACCAAGGGATTCCGGTCGTACGGTCCGAACGGGTGGGGGTCCCAAACTGGGTCAGTCGGGCCCACCCCGAGTCTTAGACTTAAAGATTGTACAAACATCCTTCACATCTGCGACGACTGGTATAGACTCTTGAGTCGAGAAGTATCGACCCCACCCAGTCAGACACAGGTCGGTCCGCCGACTCACCCGTCATTGCCACGATGTTCTTCCTCCCCCCTCGTCTAGTTCAGGGGACTGAGCACTACCGCACAAGGTACGACCTGGGTGGCCCTCTCCAGACACCCAACTCTTATACCCAGTCGACTCCTGCACGACGGGACGTCAACGACCGGTCAGTCACCTCTTCCCTTCAGTGTCTCGCCCTACCTACCCTCCGAGACCGTCTCCATGGACCACACGTTTCCTCACGTCTACGGTCCTCTCCTCTGTTGGAGCAGGAGGGCAGTAGGTGGAGGAAGGGAGGGAGGGAGAAGAGGGGGTAGGGAGGAGGGAGGGACAGACAGACAGGGAGGGTTAGTGTGTGGACTGTTAGAGAGGAGGGATCACATATAAATATTACAAGTGAACTCGAGACTGTCGTGCCCGACACCTACACAGTCCGTGGGTACATGAAAGAGTTCTAGAGAAATGTTCGGGGTGAGACTCGAGTGTGGATCCGGCCGGACGTCCACTGGGAGGACCTCCGAGGATCTAGGTCGGACCGTAGGACGGAACTCCAGGAGTCGGAACCAAGGATCCCCTCCTCCATCATGATCTTGGATCTTCTTGTTCATTCCCCTTCCTTCGTCGCTCCTACGTCGGTTATTCTTCGGCACAGGACAGGGGGTCTCCCGGTTCCGACCGACCGGAAGTAGTACTTGCACGGGGTTTCCGGAGACGAGTCCTACGTACAAGACTTTCCACCGTACGTACCCTGGTACCCCGGAATAAATCCACTTCTCCTTTCGATTTTTTTTTTTCTTCTTTCGTGAAGTATAAGGTCCACCCCCGGGTGGACGAGGGACTGACGTCGAACCCAGTGAGTCCGCTCCGACGTCCTTTTCGAGAGAGGGTCCGGGACAGATGTGGGTCTTTTGGTACTCGGCTCTTGTACCACCACCTACGATTCAAAACACACACCGGACACTTTAAGGAAACCTCTGTTTTAATTTGATTTACACGACGGGACATACCAGTCGGACGGGGGAGTCTGTGGGAGGGATCCGGTACGTCGGAACACACTTAAAACTCTACCGGAAAGGACACTCATACTTGGTGCCTTAGAGTCAGTCCCGGTGACCGTCACTTTCTCACGACGACTTGGGTGCTGTAGGACTTCCGACGGTCATTGTTCCCCGTCTACGACATCCCGTCTACGGGCGGTCATCCGCCCTCCTGTCCCTCTGCAGGTCTCAGTTGACAGAACACGGGGTCTCGTAGGGGTCTCGTCGGAGAGGACCCGCTGACCTCTCTTGGAGGACTACTTTCTTCTCTTTCGTCTGACGTCGAAAGATCATGTATACATTTCCTTAAAAAAAATTTTTCGTCGACCAGGTCTCCCCAAATAACGTCACGATAAGTGTCGTCGTTTTTTTTTTCAGACTTTCCCGACTTTACGGGGATTTGTTCGGACACCTCACCTCCCCACTACACATCTCTTCCCATGGAAGGTCGTCGAGGCTGTTGTTGACGTTTACGTGGGACCGTTCGTCCACCTCTATCTTTGTACGTGTAACACTACGAACCCTTTTCCGTTTTCCAATATATTTATCAACTGTAAAGTCATAAAAATAGACAAGGACATTTGAACGCTTATAGTCTCTTTAAGTGTGCTTCACTTTCGAGAAGAAAGAGTCTACCGATATTTTTCTCTACAAGGTACGACCGGGGGTCGTAGCGAAAGAGAAAGGGAGGGGAGTCGTGTAGAGATAATCGGCCAGGGAGGGAACAGACCAGCCCACAGAGGTCCCGACTCACTCACGGGGGTACCACATGAACACCCCTCCTCTCCAGTCTCCCGTATCGAGTTTCGAGTCGAACGTCCGTTGGGGCGGTCTGCATACCTGCATCGTCCCGCCCTACACTGTCCGATAGGACAGGGTCTATCCTCCGTCTCTACACCAAAGACACCTGTGACAGTAGACTGAGTGACTCACGACAAGACTCTCAGAAGGAGGGACTCTTCCGTCCGTCGTTCCGAGTAAGATGCAACCGGTACGAAGGCCATCCTTCTCGTGTTTCTCCTCCCCAGGACCCCGGGACACTCGTAGGAGTCGTAATTGGGTGTCGAGGGGTGGACACACGACAATAAACGGGGTCAAGGTCCGCCCCTTCCTCCCGTCTCCTTCGTGGCGTCCTCCATGGTCTCGTCGGGCCCTGGTGAGGTCCGTGCCGACCAGACTCGTAGCGGCCCCACGGAACGGCCACTGTCAAGACTACTTGGGTGACCGAGTCGTGTACGAGGACCCAACCCTGGACCGACCACTGAGATCGTCGAGGTGGTGTAGTTAAAGTAGGATGCGGTCCACGAGGAAGGACACAGACTGCTGTGTCCCACTAACCCACTCGACGTGTTCTGGGGTCAATTCACTTCAGACACGAGAAGTCGTACAATTCTCAAGAGTCGTCGTAAAGACCCTCTTGTCGACAGGAGATACAACAACATTACCCGTGCAGTAGGAGTTTTCTAGGATTGCACACGCAAACCTCTACCACGACTGAGAACCCAACCCGTCCCCCGGGACGCATCCACAGAAAACGACAATCACTCCCGTCAACCGTAGTTTATAACCTCTCCACGAGACTCTGTACACTAACCTTACGGTCGTTGTCTACACCCACTGGAATACGAGATCTTTCAGAGGGGTGTCGTTTCACAATAACACACAGAATGTTTATAAAAAGTTTCTGTCATCTTTATCTTGTATCTTCTTACACTTCCCTTAGAAGACCTTTGTGGGTTCGAGACGACGTCGGTCAAAAGACGTATTTGGTCCCCTATTCCACTGTCGGGGCTCAGAGTCCTCTCCCAATCGCGGAAAAGGTCTCCCCAGTCGTATACGTCGAAAGACGCGGGAGGGACCCGTCCGTCTCGTGAGGTGTCCACTACACTAGTAATTCGGGATGGAATGCGTACTTCCAGACCTCACTGAACACGACGGCCCTGTCTCCCGTCTCCGAAGACGCCTCTTTCCACGGGGGAACTACCACGAAGAGAAATCACCCACACAAGAGGTACGGTCGATTCACCTGTAGAGATGACCATGAGACTCGATTCTCGTTTTTTCTTTTGGTTCAGTCTTTAGAGGTGTCACTCCTATGTATGACTGAGAACCCTGACCTTCGGGTCCCGACCCACCAGACTTCCTTGAAGTTTCCGACACAAGGGGACGACGAAGTGATCCCTCCCCAGTGGAAGGAGGAGTCGGTCGGGGAACCTCGGTCCCCCGACGACCTCATTGTCCTCTAAGGACAGAAGGACAAGTGTCGGACACCGGGTTCTCTTTCCTGGAAACGCACCAGAACAGATTCCGTGGACTTCCCCGTAACTCCTATACGAGTCCTGTGTCCAGGGCACATCTGCACACAGGTGCAAAAAGACCCGTATCCCGTAGGAGGACTGGGTGAAGGAGGACCTGTCTTCGGGACAGAACAGGAACGGACCCGTGACTCCTGGACGGTACCCGAAAACGGGTACTGGCGTGGACGCCGGTGGAGGTACTGCAGTCGGAGACTACCTACAAGGTTACGGTGGACCGTGGAGCAGTACTCCTTCTAGTGCGTGAACGTCCTCAGGATAGAGGACCCGAAGCACCCGAACGACGGACCGACGTAGACGAGATTGACCCAAGGTGGACGAGATCCCGACCGAGGAGGGTCACGGACATAGGTACAGACGGGTAGGACACACAGGGAGACCAGAGTCTACCAGTCTTAGGGGTTCGATCGGAGGGTTAGTTCAGGAGTTAGAGGGGGTTTCGTCCCCCCTCCTCCTCCTCTACCCCACACGTCCGATTTTAGAGGTTGAATTTAGTATTATGGGACTTACTGATTATGAAAGGAGACGTGACCTGAGTCCCAGTGCATCTTCGCTCCAGTGTAAAATAGTAGTGGTTTGTCTACTCTCGGGAAAAGGACTTCTCCCCCATCAAGTACTATAACTTTAGATCAACGTCTTAAAACGTGTTTCTTTAGGGTGATCCAGTATGCACATTCATTGGTCAATACACCTTTTGTTGTTTTACTGTTCTCCACTGTTCATGTCTGTCGTCCCCTTCCACTTTTCTCACCCCGACCTCAGTCTGTTCACACCGAAGTTCGGGGTCGTGAGAGGAATGATGCACTGGAAGTCTTCAGTGGATCGGAGGGACGCAGTCGAGGGACCTGATACTTCATCCCTACTATCAACCACCTTTACATTTAACCACGTCGGTGATATCTCTGGTCATACCTTCCAGGAATTTTTTGTTTTATATCTCGATGGTATACTAGGTCGTTAAGGTGAGGACCCGTATAGGTCTCTTTTTATACTAGGTTTTCCTATATCCGTTAGGTACGTTCCCTTAGGGTCTTTTTTAGATGAAGACGAAGTGACTGATACGATTTCGGAAACTGACACACCTAGTGTTGTTTGACACCTTTTAAGAATTTCTCCACCCTTATGGTCTGGTGGAGTGGACGGAGGGTTCTTTGGATATACACCCAGTTCTTCGTTGTCAATCGTGACCTGACCGAGTTTTAACACTTTCCTCAGGCAGTTCCGACATATAGTAGCGGGACGAATAAATTGAATATACGTCTCATATAGTACACTTTACGGTCCGACCTACTTTCGGTTCGAACTTAATTCTAACGGTCCTCTTTATAGTTGTTGGCGTCTACATGTCTAGTATGGGGAGATTACCGGTCTTTCACTTCTCCTTGATTTTTTTGGAGGACCACTTTCACTTTGTCCTCTCACTTTTTCGACCGAACCTTGATTTGTAAGTTTTGGGGTCTAGTACCGTAGACTAGGGTAGTAAAGTACCGTTTGTCTTCTCCTTCTTTATCTTCGTCACTGTCTAAAATAAAAGAACCCGAGGTTTTAGTAACGTCTACTACTGACGCTGGTACTTTAATTTTCTACGAAAGAGGAACCTTCCTTTCGATAGTGTTTGGATCTGTTGTATAATTTTTCGTCTCTGTAGTGAAACGACTGTTTCTAGACATGTCAGTTTCGATACCCCAAAGGTCCTCAGTACATGTCTACACTCTCGACCTGGTATTTCTTCCGACTCGCGGTTTCTTAACTACGAAAGTTTGAAACCACGACCTCTTCTGAGGACTATCAGGGAACCTGACTTTCCTCTAGTTTGGTCAGCTAGGTTTCCTTTAGTTGGGACTTATCAGTAACCTTACTGACTACGACTTCGACTTCGAGTATGAAACCGGTGGACTACCTTTCTCGGTTTAGTGACCTTTTCTGGGATAACGACCCTTTCTCACTTCCGTTTTCCTCTTCCTCCGTCGTCTCCAAATCTACCAATCTATCGTAGTGGTTGAGTTAGCTGTACTTAGATTCGTTTGCGGCCCTCTGTCACTTTCTGTCCCCTTGGATCGTACGACGTCAGGTACCTTAACATTTCTCAGCTTGCACTAAATCGTTAACTTTTTGTTGTTAGGGTTACAGGTATCCTCGTAATAAATTCTATCGGTTCTGTACCGTTGTCGGATTTACAGGTAACGGTCGCCTTACCTATTTCATCTATCCCGTGTACATATGTTACCTTGTGATGAGTCGGTAGTTTTTCCTATTTTATTACGATGAAGTCGTTGTACCTCCGTTGATCTTCAACCGTACGATTTCACTTAGTTCAGTGTCTCTTTGCCTTGATAGTATACTATATCGAATACACACCTTAGATTTTATACTGTGTTTGCTTGAATAAACGTTCTGTTCTTTTCTAGGTATCTTATCTGTTGTTTGAATACTGATGGTTCCCTTCACCCCCTCCCTGTTTAATCCTCAAGTCCTAATTGTCCATGTTTGATGATACATTTTAGAAGGGACATCGAGTTTTCCATTTCTTAGACGGTCGTTTACGTCCTCTGGGTCCAAGCTAGGGACCCAACCCTTCTAGGAGACCTCTTCCCTTACCGTTAGGTGAGGTCATAAGAACGAACCTTTTAGGGTATATGTCTTTTCGGACCTCCCGATGTCAAGTATCCCAGTCTTTCTCAGTCTGTGCTGACTCGTTGATTGTGAATTGTGATATATTTTATTTATTTGTTGTCCCAGGATGACATATTGTGTCCTTTGATATAAGTTATAGAACATTATTTGGTATTACCTTTTCTTATACTTTTTCTTACATATATATAATATTGACTTAGTGACATGTAGACTTTGTAACATTCAGTTGATATGAAGCAATTTTTTTATCGGAACATCTCGTACTTTATTTGTGAATAATTCACACTTTGTTTGTCTTACCTACTATTGTAAATGAGGTTTTACATAACGACCCTATTTGACTTGATCTACATATATATTTCATACCGTATATAACACTCGGAGTATCAAAAACGGACGGACCCCACTCCGTCAGCGAGCTCTTTGTGCCGAACAAAATTCCTGTGACTTTTTTCTCCTCTTTCACTTTATTTTTAATTCTCCTTCTTCTCTCCTTTATTACTCAAAGAGGACCTTTTTAGACAGTACCCCAGGGAGTTAGAAAGTTAAAAAACTCAAGATTTGTTATTACTGGGACCAACTATGAATCGAGACGTGTTTCTTCTTCCTGAAACGCACTAGTATTTCGTGCAAAGAGGACACATGCTAACTCCGGAGGGTCTACCTCCGGTCGTGATGAGGGAACTAGGGGTAAGTGGACTTACCGCAAAGAACAGTGGTCGTTCCCGACCAAAACTTAGGAATAGTTCGTGCAGAGGTCCTAATCGACAAGATAAAAGACACTCGGAGTGTGGTGAACGTCCGTCTAATTAGGAGAATTTCTTGCTTCCGACTGATTCATTCACCAAAGACCAGAATCGCCAACCTTGTGATTACAATTCTACGACGGAATTTTCGTGTCTCAGTGATCGGAGTGTGGGGTACGGTTAATGCGAGTACTTATTCTTTTGAAGTCAGCGAGATTTAGTTGCAATTAGTTAATTTATCAAGACAGGAATAAAATCTAAGAGAACAATCGAGACCTTGAAACCAATAATTTTGGTATTTTACATGACCCGACCTTTATACAAAGTAATTCATTTCAGACATGTTATAATCATAATTAATTGAAGAATAACTCACTTCCCCGACTGAAATAAAAATTCACCACCTTTCTCGAGGGCTAAATCTCCGTATTGACCCAAACCTATGAATTCCTTAAGTCTTCACGTACAGTGGGTGGGTTAGGACTAAGGGTCCTATGAAGAAGAGGTCCTCCACTCCCAGAGTCGAAGGGTGACCGTGTCCCGGTACAGGAAACCAGGTCTCTACCAACCGATAGGTAAATGGTCGGTGGGAGGGACCCGGAAGAAAGAAGAATAGTGGACGAGGGGTTAAGTCTCTACTTCACAGGGTACAGGTAGAAATATGAAAAAACGACGATCCCGTACCCGGACTCTAGTATAAGACCGGTAAACTCTTATTTAGAAGACCACCGAAGACCTTCCTCCGTGTCCTCCTCTACTCTGGTGTCGACAGTCCCCGTGGTCACAGTCCTCGACGTACAGATGTGGTCTCCGTGGTACCGGAGGTGGGTCCTCTTCGGTCGTGGTCTCCCACCGGTCCCGGTCCCTGGACCTACGACTCGGGGCCAGACAAGGGACGTCGGGCCTCGTGGGACTCCGTGCCCGCTGGGAAGTTTCTTCCACCACGCACCTCCACCCCTCGTTTCCAAAGTACGGGTGTGGTCGGTGTCTGGCACACCTTCTTCTTCGTCTCGGAGGGAGGGACGATCGAACACCAGAGGTACCGGAGTAGATTCGCGTCTCGGTGGTCACCGACGGACTCTTTGAGTCGGACCTTCTGTTCACACCGAGTACCCTCGAGTGTCCGTGTTCTGTGGTCAACTTCGGCCTAAAGGTCCGTTGAACCGACTGGGCTCCGAAGGGGCAGAAGTGGAACCCTCCCGGAACTAGAACCGGTACGTCGCGTCATCGGGCCTCACCTGGACCCCGGGGCACCGGCCGTCTCGTCGGGGTCCCTGGTCGACGGTGTACCCCTGTCCCTACGGAAAACGATTTACACGACTAAAAAGTTCCCTTTCACTTTGACTAATATCCGTTTTCTAAGTCCGAAAATTGGGAAAGGATATTTATAATTCGGGTCATTCTGGTGGGGGAAAGAGGGGCGATGGTTCGTTTGGTTTTCACGTAACGGGTGTTAGTGGAACAGGAGTCCAACGGACGACCTCGAAGGACCCAAAGGAGAGGAACGGGGGTCGGAGCGGAGACAAGACGGTCCTTGGAGGTCAGAGTGAGTCCCGGGAGTTTACGGACGGAGGTTCTAGTGGAAGAGACTGGAGACACAGTGTCTGGTGGTCACAGGTGTGGTGGTCTTCGGGGGATCGACCAGAGGACCGGGGTGTCACGTCGATCCAGCTCGACACTGTGTCTAATCCGAGGGAGTTGAGGACGTCCAGTGGGTCTCCTCGTCCGACTGTAGACATACGTTTTGTTTTGGTCTGGACTGGGAGTGGTGTCCAGTAAATGTTTTTGATTGAACACAGTCTGGTACCTCGTTTTGTCATCGCGTATGAGTCATCACAGACTGAGAAACACTGGGGTGTCTGACGTCGGGTGGTCCGAAGAGACAGATACCCTAAGAAGTCGTTCTTATGACCTCGCCCGACGGTAAAGGATGTGGTCCCCTAGAAGGACTGGTTCCCTGACTTAGGTAAAGAACGTAAAGGACGGTATCTCGAATTTTGACATTTTGAAGGTCCTCTTTTGTAACCTCTAGTAACAATGTCGGAACCCAATCCGTTCTTAAAGAATCTACCCTATGTTTTTTACGTTTTCCTGTGCGACGATTAAAAATTGGATGTTTTACTTTCTGTAAACGAGAAAATTTCTGTCTTATTACATTTACAATTTTAAAAATTTCAGACCCTCTTATATAAACGTTTTGTATTTAGACGATTTGATGTCCATGCCTCTTATATATTTCTTGTGAATCTTGAGTTACAATTCTTTTATTTATCACTTTTTTTTTTACCCGGTCTCTAGATATGAAGTCTTTCTTTACATACGTATATTGTTCGTTCGTGTACTTTTTTACGAGTCACAATAAACGGTGCTCCTCTTGCACTTACTTTTAGTCTTACTCTGTAGTAATATGTGGTCAGTCCTACCGGTCTTAATTTTTCCGAATGTTACGGTTCACGACTAGTTCTGTACCTTGTCTTGTGAGTGTGTAAACAAAATAATAATAATAATAATAATAATAATAATAAAACCACGTCTGTGTTTACCGTCTCAGTGAAACATTCATCGAACCGTTAAAGAAGGTTTCACTTTGTGTAAAGGAAGCTGGGGTACTAGAACGGGGTTCGATAGATGGGTTCTCTTTAATGAATCCATTAAAGAATGTTAGGCTCTTTTTGGGTGGATCGGCAAACCAAAAAAAAAAAAAAGTTTAAGCACTAACGGGGTTTGACCCTGATCGGGTTTGCAGGTAGTCGATCTCTCTCCTACTTGATTAACTCCTTGTAGGTTTGTACCTTATCGTTAGTCGTGACTTTTCCTTGTTCGACAACTAAGTGTCTAGTACCTACTTAGGGTCTACGTAAGATGACTCACACTTTTCAGTCTGTATTTTCCGACGTATGACACTCTGACGTAAGTACACTGTTAGAACTTTTTCGTTTAGTAATCCTGTCTTTTGTCGGTCACCGACGATCCTCACCTCGCTCCCGTACTCCCTGGGAAAACCCCTCTACTTTGATAGATGTAGAAATGTCTACAGTACCATTGTGTTGACACATAGAAATATTTTGACGTTTTACACTTAAAAAGACTTCCGTTTAATAATAACTGACATGGAACACGAAACGCCCTAGATTTAAGGGACTGGTCCCTAGTTTGGTTGCTGGGGTCGACACCTTTACGTCTCAGGATTGGTGACCTGACTCCCTTCAGGGACTTTGGTTTAATTTAGAGTTACTTTTGTACAACTACATACCGTTTTGGTTATGTTATAACATTTCATTTGTTTGTTTGTCTGTCTCCATTATAGGAAGTCACTTATAGACCGACATTTCAGTAGACTAAGTTCGAAGGTTTCCTTTTCCTGTTAAAATGTACAATTCTGTAGTGTTCCTTTTACCCAAAGTCACCTTTAAACTTTGTTCTCGACTTCCTCGGGTCCGAGTCCCTCCGTCCTCTGCCTCTTATGGAGGGACCCCGACTGCAAGTCGGAGAGAGAAGTGTCTGACTCGGGTGTCGTCGACACCGAGTCGACCAGACCTGGACGAGGTCTAGGGTCCACGACCGCGCACCGACCAGGTAGGCAGACGTGTAGTCGTTTGTGTGTGGAACCTGGTTCACAGTAGGGGCTCGTCTAGTTAACGATACACCCCCGGTTTCTTCCCGTCCCCCTAGATACCCTTCAAGGTGACACTCCCCTCCCGTGCCACGACCAGTCGGGATCTGTCCGTGTAGTCTGGGTGTGCAGCAAAACCCCATTCCATCTTTACGGACTCGCACTGTCACTTCAGGGAGGGATGGAAACGTAGGACCAGAGAGCGGTTCGGGGGACTACGCGAGTACAGGAGGACGGAAGTGCGACACTTCTTTACGTTGATGGTCCGTTTAAGGAGGAACCAAAACCGTCCCGGAGGACGTTCAGAGGGAGGTAGACCCTCTGGAAAAGGGACCAAGGGAGACACACCTTGACTGGTAGAACCTATATGAGGTCCCGAGGTGACCCCGTAGCGACGGAGGTCCTTCAGAAGAGAGACGTACGAGCAAACTTTCTCAGTTTCCTAGTGGGACAAACCTTGTACCCACCCGTACACTGACCACCCCCTTAAACAATTTTTACGTCTCACTGGAGTCCCCCCACTTGAGATTGTCCGTCCGTCCTACCCGGGGTCCTCCCACCCGTGACACGAGTACAGGTCTGACGCCCGCCGAGGGTGAGGGTCAGGACTCACGACTGGTGGTCGAATGTCGTGACGGAAGGACCGTGTGGACGGACCCGGGTCACCCCGATGTCCGGACTGTAAAGGGGGTACCCCAGCCTTCACTTAAGTCCGGTGAGACCGGTCTCGTAAAATGACAGTTCCACGGTAAGTAGAACAAGAAAAGGAAGAAATTCCGATAACCGTCATAACCTCGGTCTCGGACCCGGGTTCCCGTGTCGTAAAGGTAAGAGGTAAGTAAACTAGACGACTACTTAAGTAGACGTCCTATTCTAAGGGTCACTACTGTATGGGGGTCCACGGGCGAGTCACGGTCCGTGAGGGGGATGACCTTGCCGGGATCACTCGTCGCACACGAATGGGGAAAGGTGTGGGTGTCGGTTGTTCCCTCTTTTCATAATTAGTCAAGTAAAGACTAACATTAATCAGATAGTCTAAGAGATGAACGTTGATTTCCTCGGAAGATCACGTAGTACCCTATTGACTTAAGAAGTGGTAGTGCTTTAGGGTAAAAGACACGACTGTGCATTAACGTCGGTATCTTAAAGGGAGCTACTCCGAGAACTCGGGTTTCGGTGTGACGGAATATGGGTCTTCCGACCAAGACGTCCCATTAAATGTGGGAGCACCGACATGACGTAGCACCACCGCAGGTAGGAAGACTTGTTTACGGTCACCCGTAAACCTTAAACGTCGACCCCTTCCGTGATGCCACGTCAGACGGGTGTCCTAGCCGACCAGGTCTAGTAGTGTGTCCCCTGTCGACGTCGAAGACATCAGTGTTCTCACTGTTCAAGTACTTGAACCTAGTACGTCACCACTCCTCGCCCGGGACGGGCCTTCCCTCTCCGTCCGTTCCAGATGTGTCTCGACCTTGTACACCCCTTACTCCCGAACAGGCTCCTTAAGACCCCTAGCTACAGTGGTACTTTTGTGAACTCCTGTAAATAAAAGTAGGGAAGAGTCACTTCTCATCACAAACTTTTGGGTATGTAAAAGTCTGTCGATTTATACTGTGAACTCAGAACTCACCTAGAAAATTCCCTCCCCTTTCTTTATGGTATTCCTTGTAACAGTCCGGTTGATCGTTTTGACCTTAGACCTGGTTCTTATCTACGTGCATCAAATAGTAATAATTCGATATTAAAACATTAACATGACACTAATACTATCTATTATAGGGATGAGTATCCTTCCTGAATAGTACTATATGTACTCAGACAAGTGATTCAGTGCGAACTAAGGAACACTGTGGTACCTGACATGGGGTGGTCCGAGGAGACAGGTACCTTAAAAGATATGTTCTTATGACCTCACCCATCGGTAAGGCAAGAGGTCTCCTAGAAGAGTTCGGTCTCTAGTTGGGGGGCAGAGGACGTAATCTTCGTAAGAAATGGTAACTGTTCGGGTATACATCCCCATTCCCCGAAATCACATACCTTAAATGAATCTTTATTAGGTCCTTTTATACAGATGTATATTCCACGAAAAGTTTGTGGATATTTTCGGGAAACAGATAGTCCGAAAGACCGACCAAGTGTCAGAGGAACGACTGACCTTGGAAACTGTTTTGAGAGTTCTCAGTTTGAATGTACCGAGAGGTCTTGACGGGGTACTGAAAAGGGGGAAATTGAACGAGACCTAGGAAACAGATAATGTCCTTAGAAACACAGGTCAATTCAAGAAGGTCCTTGATTCAATGAAGCGTAATGAGAGATCTACAAAGTAGAATCCCAAAAGACTTGAACCTGGTTACCTCTCTATAAAAGTCCTACGAATAAAGTCAATGTTCTTTCCTACTTGAAAGGACCTATTTAGTCCGGTTTCCACCCTTTGTGCTTTCAATATTTTTCACGGGATTTCCCAAAACCGTCTTAGGAATAAGACGTGAATCCTCGATGAAGTCAAGTCAAGTCAAGTCAAGTCAACGAGTCCGCACAGCCTGAGAAACGGTGGGGTATCTGACTTCGTACGGTCCGAAGGAACAGGTAGTGGTTGAGGGTCTCGAATGAGTTTGAGTACAGGTAACTCAGTCACTACGGTAGGTTGGTAGAATAGGAGACAGGAGGGGAAGAAGAGGACGGAAGTTAGAAAGGGTCGTAGTCCCAGAAAAGTTTACTGAGTCAAGAAACATAGTCCACCGGATTCATAACCTCAAAGTCGAAGTCGTGATCAGGAAGGTAACTTATAAGTCCTGACTAAAGGAAATCCTACCTGACCAACCTAGAGGGACGTCAGGTTCCCTGAGAGTTCTCAAGAGGTTGTGGTGTCAAGTTCGTAGTCAAGAGGTCGCGAGTTGAAAGAAATATCAAGTTTAGAGTGTAGGTAGGTCCCACTTTAGTCTCCTAATTACTTTACAAACCGTGTTTTGCGTGCGAGTTACTTCCATTCAATAATGACGTCCACAAAGATATTATAGTTTAGGGTCTTTTTCTGTATTAATAACAATAATAGGATAAACATAATATTAAAACTAAGCTATCTTTATCATTATTAGTATAATTAATGTTGCCACAGCTACTTACATCCCCAAGGAAGAATGGAAAACGAAACAATGTTCAATTGTAGAGTAAATTGGGAGTCCTGTAATGAGCATCCGCCCGAATAATCGGATAGCGTTTCTATTCCTGAAACTCCGGACAACCATATGTCTTTGATTTGTCCCGGAGGGTGAGGTGCGCGCGAGCCCCGCCCATGCGTCTATCCCTTTGACACCGATGCTCCCCAGTTCCGAGGTCTGAGGCGGTCGACGCCCGCCTGCGACTTCGGGTCCAAGGGGCCAGGGTGCGCCCTGGCGTCGGGTTCCGTGTCGGTCACGTCGCCGGCGAGGAGTCCGAAGAGGTAGGTCATAAGGGCGACGCGGGCCCTGCCCCTTACCCCGGCGTGTCAAAGTTGAACTCAAAGTTTCTTAAGCGAACGTTTAACGGAAGGTCCTCTCCAGACTACACACAAAGCTCCCGCGAGGTCCGACCCACCAGCGCCAAGATGCAGGCCCTCAGGGTTCTCGCCCTGGTCCCCAGGCCCGCGGGTGCGGGTCGACGGCCGAAGGTCAGGGGGCACGGTCGGGGGCCGTCGTCGCTGGACGCCCTCGCGGGCCGGGGCGTGGGGCGGTCGAGGGGCTCGAGGGAGGCGCTGGGCGGGACGCGGGTCCGGCGCCGGGACGGGCGCGACCGCCGGGGCTCGCCAGGCCCGACGCCACCGTCGTCGCCGCCGCCGCCGCCGCCCTCCTCCTCGTCCTTTTCGGTGGCCCCCTCCTCCGCCTCCGCCTCCGCCGCCTCCACCTCCGCCGCCGCCGCCGCCCGCCCCGGCCCGCCCAAATTTCGGGTAGCTCCCCCACCCCTCCGGCCCTCCGCCGTCCTTCCCTGAGCTCGCCGCGCGACGCCGCCCGCCCGCGAGCCTTCGGCGCCTCGGTTTCAAACGCGCGCCAGGGGCCCGCCGCCGTGCGCCCCCAGCCCTGGCGGGACGCGCGGCGGGAACGGGGCGCCCTGGGCGCGGCGGGGCCGGCGCGGCTCCCAGCGCCCGCCGGTCCGCCTCCGCCGTCCCTTGCCGCGGCACCGTCCATGCCTCAACCCGCCGCTCGCTCCGCGGTTCAATGAAACACCGGCCGCCCGCCCGCCCGACGTCAGGGCCGCAGTAACAGACGCGCGCCCGGCGGGCCCGGCCCCTGCGGCCCGCGGCGCCCCCGCGCCGCCCGCCTTCCCGCAGCGGAGCCCGGCCCCCGACGCCGCGCGCTCCCGCCCCCGGCCCGCGCCGCGAGCCGCAGCCGCTGGGGCCCCTCGTCCCCTCGGGCCCGCCGCGGGAGACCTCGGGAGACCTCGGGAGGACAGGCTGCGGCCGCCGAGTGACCGGCCCGGCCCCACCCCCGACGCGGCGGCCCGCCAGTCCCGGTTCCGGCGCGAGGGCCTAGCGGACCTCCCACCCGCGGCGCGCGGGGACGTCGGGGGCCACGCGGGCACGAGCCCGCCACCCCGGCCTGGGAGTCCTCGACCTCGCTCGGTCTAGGACCCTAGAAAGGGAAACCAAGACGACCGCTGGGCAGAGGGGCGGGGGCCCCGGATTGGGGTTCAGCTCCCAAGCGCCCAATCGCCGGGCGGTCGGCCCCTTTACACTATTCTCGGCACGCCAAGAGGCTTCCGCTAAGACTACGTTGAGAGCCGGAGGCCTAGCGGAGAGGGGCGCGGACGGACTCCTGCCGGGACCTCGTACACGCAATACCTTTACTCTGTAAGAGATGAAAAATAACACAAAAAGAACAGAACCCCAACCTTCTGTGCGGTTGAAAGACAGTAAACGGAGCCACTCTGCCACCCAGTGCATCCCCTCGGTGTCCACTGAAACGGGCCCGGGCCTAGAAAGACTACGTAAGCAACCTCTCTTTCGAAAGAACGTTTTAAACAGGGGTCGAAGTAAGCTCTCTACGCCTCTTTTCTGGGTTTGTTCATCGCGATCACTCATTTGTGCGCAACAACGTGTTGAACGAGAAACGACGACAAATGTTCCGGATTGGGTCTTGTGAAACAAAGACCTTTACGACTAAGTCGCCAAGCCTCGGGGGCTCAAAGGTTTCACCACGAAAGAGATTGCAAAGCGAGTCAAAATGATTCTTGTGTACAATTGTGTCGTTGTCCGCAACTGATCCCAAATGTCGTGGTTCAGCCTGCAAAAAGTACTCAACTGAGCGACTAAGGAAGCAAGAAAGGTCCTCCTTTTTATCTATCCAAGATCCAAAGACACCGTTTCCTTCAAGACTGAAGACCGCTACCACCACAGAAAATCCAATTCATAAAACAATCCTTTTTTCGAGACTTTGGTTTCACAAAGGTCCTTACTAAGATCTACTGATCCAAAAGGCCAGTCTTGAGATCCTAATAACGTATATTATAAACTCAAAATAACCTTTGTAAACTTTCTCTACCGGTGCGTCCTGTTGGGGGTCCAGTGCCCCTCCCTTAAACTCTTGTCAGTGTGTGGGTCGTTGACTCTTCATTGACTCTTCACGTCGTTCCCTATGAACACACCGTAAAGTGACAGATACCGTGTGCAAGTTTCGGACTAATGAAAATTAGGAGACGTCGGAGGACGACGGGTAAAATGTCCAAACCTTTAACTCCGAACCCGAAAGTCCACCGCGATCACCATTTCTTGGGTGGTTCATTACGTCCTCTACCTATATTCTCTGAGTCCAAACCGGGGACCCAGTCCTTCTAGGGAACCTCATCCTTTACCGTCGGGTCAGGCCATAAGAACGGATCTCTTAGGGTACCTGGTTCCTCCACCCGATCAGGCACCCCACCGTTTCTTAGTCTGTGCCTGTTTGGGTCCGAGTCCTCCAATTGTTTACGTACAGGCTAGTGTACCGACCGTTTACGGTTTCGACAGTGGTCTAGGATTCGAAACCCAAGAAAAAAAACAAACAAAAAAGGGTCAGCAGACACCAAGCACGAAGACACGTAGACTTTCTCTTTACCGGATCCTCGCAGGGACCCGACCAGTCTGTGGGCCTCTTGGCCGTCTGAGACAAGGGTAAGGGTACCGAGGACCTATGGACGGGATAGTGATCCGATAATAGTCACAAAAGAAAAGAGGCGAGTGAAAAACACGAATCTATGCGTAAACAAAACCTTCCTTTAAAACTATGGTGTCTCAGTACTCAGACTATACCACCAATACAAATGACATTATTCTTGACACAAAATTATTTTCGACACGGGGCGACTTTAGTAGATCTCCCATAACGGACACCACACATATCGAAAACCTGACCCGTTTTACGGAAAGTAACACCTGATCCTTGGACCTCGACCCGTCCAAGTACGATCCCGAACATCGCACCATCGACGGTCCTAGCCTTGGACCTGTCGGGACCGGGTCAGTGTCACTGGTAGAGACACCGGTGACTGGGAGTTTGTCCTCTCCCCTTGTTTCGGTCTGAGAACCTGAAAACTAAACCTACTACTCCGACAAGATTCAGAACTGTTACATATCTTTGGTTCGAGGACGCACTTGTTTCTGTAGGTGACACGGAAATGGAAGGAGAATGTCGAAATCTTTAAGATCCAACCATATCGACTATTTTCAAAGTTCTACTGTATCAAATTCCTTGAATAAAGGAACCTTAAGCCAGGTTGAGAATTGGCGACCACTTTTCTCGGTACGCACCACCAACCGACCAGGCGGACAGTCTTGAGACTGTGACTGACATCACTCAAGACAGGACGAAGCACCCTCCTTCACACACACAAATGCCACTACGGAAACAGTCAAAGAGTACGACAGTTTGGTTACACCTTAGTACACCTAGATATTTCTCTTTTGTAAACAAAACGAAAAGTACATACATCAGTCAGTATACAAGTATTAAAGTGATTTTGAAAAAGACGAACAACTCCGAAATAAAGTGGACAGAAATAGAAAACGAATTGACCCGCAAACCCTCTAATTCCTTCTACAATCTTGTCTGTTCACTGAACCACCCGTTTACCCACGAAACCCCTGGACCCTTGGCAGTTGTTCCAGAAACATGGTTGCCCACATTTTGACTAGCGTAGGCAAGTCCGCGACCGGCCGCAAATGTAACACAATTATGAAGTACCGTGCAACGACCCCTCGACAGACAAGGGGGTGGAGGAGACAAACCACAGGCACGAGGACTACTAGCACAGAACAACTGACATTCCCCTACTCTTGTCCATTACGAATTTTAGTGGTCAGACTACCGAAAAGACATTATTGTATTCCTTTTTACCCTGCTGACAAAAACTCTGGTTTTTTTCGGTAGTTTCTAGTGGGGTCTCAATCTTTACTCACGAGTACTGAAAGACGAAACCCCTATTTTGTTGAGGCTCCTCTATGGGGAAAAACGAGGAGATCACCCTCTCCACCCGAACTCTTATTTGCCTCAGACCCGACGAACTCACGAGAAAACAAGTAGACCCTTTCCCCACCTACAACTCCATCTTTATTGAATTCAGTATCAGAACGAAATCTTAGGGACGGGTCTGTGTATCCTACTTCAATCACCCAGTACTGACCCACGCTGACCCTTTCGAACTTATAACGAGGACAAAAAGGTGGTCACGGAACTGTAGACCGAACCCCGCACTAAAGGAACTAACAAGTCTGGGGACGAAACTCCCCAAAGAGTAAACCCGAGGGAGACGGTCCAACCCGACACACAAAATCGTAGAAGAAACGGTGGTACAACGAGAAAAGACGAAAACGGGTTCACCCACCTACTATGACTATTGAGGTGACCCGTGAGACGGAGTCGTCCTGAGGACCAGAAGAAATTCGTCGACCCACTCGAGTAACTCGATCGAAAATGATCGAGTAACCATTTTGCTCTCAGTGTCCCCACGGCTGGACGTCCCTTCCACCCCACGGAGACCCCAGCACACGTGGAACCATGCACCACTCTCGAGTCTCTACGACGCAGACACTGGGATTCGGACCGAATCTTGTCGAACGCACGACCCATTACGAAGAAACAATTAAATGCTCCAGAGAGATATTTAATCTCTTTTCTGATGAAACAAACACAAAAACAGAGACCTAGGTAATCGACATGTTTTGGAACACAGTGACCGACTTAAGACGGAAGTCGTGGTCAGTGACACTCGCTCTTCGGAGAGGACCGGAGTCTCGTCGGGTACCCATCCTACGATACTCGTCTCCATCTGCCACCCTACCTCTGGAGCGGACCGGTGTCGGGCGAACTTGGTCTGGTACCCCTCCCTGTCTGCAGTTTTTAACCAAGAAACACGGGTTCTTGTTCTGTAAACGTCACCGACTCTATGTGTCCGAGTCTGTGCGACACTACGACCTGCGGACGTACCTCTGACGACCCGCGGACGTACCTCTGACGACCCGCGTCCATGTGTCCCGGACCACCGGAGACAGAAATCCTGGGGTCCCACGAGCCACAGACCTCAGACGTCTCTGTGGATAGGGTCGACCCTGACTTTACGTGTACTCGGCGTGTAGGACTACCCGACGGACACGGGGGCTCACGGAGGACGTGGCACAGACCCCGCCACGACAACCGTTGGAGGTAGGGGGTCTTCAGACCGACCCAGGACCTCGGTCCAGTCGCCCGGGTCCATGGTTGTCGACGTCAGAGCGGCCCATCGTGTCCGAGTCTTTCGTGCACCGGACCTTTCTCAAACGACACAAAAACGGGAGAAGGGGCAGTGACGTTGACTTTGACGTAACCCACCGACCCTAGAAGTCGACAGACGCGCGACGGGGACCGTGACGGGCCGCCGGACGGACAGACCGGGACCGACGCTCGAATGGTAACAGAATGAGACGTTCTCTCTTGGACCTTCCATGGACCTCTGGGGGACAGTGCACCGACGGTTGTCGTTCCCTGGGGGTCGGCGGACCTAGTTTAAACTCTACGAACAACCTCCCCTCTCTGGGACGTTCATGAGTGAAGAGGGTGGACGACCCGAAAATCAAATAAAAAACCCCTTTGAAAGTAGGGACCCTCACAAAAGAAGGGCAGAAAATACTCAACACTTGTGTGAGATTATACTTCTGAAATTAATATAGGGCATAGTCATTATTAGAATCCTAAAAGACGAGGTTCTTTGAGTAGAACTGGTTTTCCGACGATGTTTGATTCCTCGCAAAGGTAAGTCCCCAAACATACCATCGTAGTGCGTGTGTCCGAAGGACCCCCCGAGTCACCATTTCTTGGACAGACGGTTACGTCCTCCGTGTCCTCTGTCCAAGGTAGGGACCCAGCCCTTCTAGGGAACCTCCTCCTTTACCCTTGGGAGAGGCCATAAGAACGGACCTCTTAGGGTACCTGCCTCCTCGGACCACCCGATGTCAGGTACCCCAGCGTTTCTCCGCTCGTACTGACTTCGTCGGCTCGTGTAGCACACGTATCCTCCAGAGCAGTCCGGACTCCCACTACGGACGTACTGTAGACCCTGGGATGGACCCCTTAGAAGGACAACCGACCCTCCAACTCGACCGACTACAGGACATACCTGGTCGTGTCTAACACCCACACAGTGGGGTTTCGAAGGTCCAAAGAACAAGGTTTTACGACAACCCATGGAGACTTCTTGACACATCCAAAGTACCCTGGGACGGTCCTACAAAGATATCTACTTCATTACACACTCTGGGGAGTCGTAGAGGGTCACCTCCTCCCCATTCAGTCCTACCGAAGAGTGAGGGACCAAACCAGTAATGGATTGACGTCTGGACCGGAGTGGGGCCCCGGACGTCCCGGTGTCACCTACGGGGACCGGACACAACACAGGAAGAGAAGGGTCGACCCCGGGACAGAAGGTGAGAAGACCGGACCGGTAGGGTGTGTTCAACACAGGTAAATTTCCCAGTCATCGAAAGATTAGGGAGTTATGGAGCCCGTCTGAAAACTTCCAATCAAAAAACATTAGTCTCGTCATGTCCATGCATCAAACTTCTCAGTCAAGGGGTCTTCATTGGTCCGAATAGTTGTCAAAGACATAAGTAGAGGCATAAAAAATTCGTCTACAAATTACTACATAGCGTCAAGGAATGGTGGACAGAGAGAGGGGTTGGGTGGGTTTCGAGTCGAAGCACATCCTAAGAAAATGAAAGGAAGAACCTTCCACTCCTCACCTGGAGACAGAGTAGGCGTAGGACTGGGCATGCAGCACAGAGGGCAGCAGAGACCGCTCTCGCCGACCTAGTCGTGCGGGACGCCGACGACACCCCTGTCGGGATTTCCGACGGGCACCAGGTCGGTGCACACGACCCTAGTGAAAGAGACAGAAGGTCCTGCAGAACAAAAGAGGACCTCAACATAAACGGAAACGAACCATCAAATACATGAATGGCGAGGGATGGGGTTGGGGGTGAGGTTCGGCTGTGTCCACACGTTTATAAGAGAACCTGTGGAAATCCATAGGTCGGTCAACACAGAGACTCTTTGTCGGAGAGCACACGGAAAACAGGGGTCCCCGGACCGACGGGAGGTCGGAGGGACGAGTCGAACTAGGGGTAGAGGAGGAACCAGGACCCGCCCGGGAAACAAGAGAACCGAGAGCACTAAGGACAAAGCACCAAAGAAGGGTGTCAAACTACCTCTCGTAAAGTATTATCGAAGGTTTCTTCTCTACGTACGTTGAAAAACTCTGGAACGAACAGGTTTTTACAGGAATAACATGGGAAGGGAAAAGTCACAGCCGAGGAAGTTCGACCTCTGAGTCTAGAAACCCCTGGTAAAAAATTTAATCAAGAAATTAAAGAAAGGGGAGGGGGTCAGAAGAGAAGAAAGAAGGATCTTAGTGAAAATAAACTACCAATCGACGACCTGACCAAGAGATTAATAGAAAATAAAACAACTCAAGAAGATTCAACATCTCATATAGTTACACCGAAAATTGACCCAAATTTTAAAAACAAAAGTAACAATTAAAGATTCCTGGAGAAACAAAGAAAAAACTAATAATAATGGAAATGAAAAAATCTGAAATGAAAAACCTGGTCAAAATGTCAATGACGTTTTGACTCGTCCTTTATACCTCTAAATGACAACTGTGACGAACAGAGGTGACGGGGGTTCAGAGGGGTGACAGTTGTAGGGGGTGGTCACTTACTTTCGCGAGGTAGCACAGACTGAGACACGGTGGGGTACCTGACATCGAGCTTTCCAGGACAGAGGTACGCATAAGACGTCCGGTCTGAAGACCTCACCCATCGGAAAGGGAAGAGGTCCCCTAGAAGGGCTGGGTCCCTGCCTTGGGTCCGGAGGACGTGGCGTCCGCCCAAGAAATGGTCGATACGGGGGCCCCTCACACAATGTCCGTCACCCGGACGACACCTCGTAGTGACGGGGCTTGGTGGCGGGGGCGAAAGTACCGCGTGGTGACGACAGAGCGTAGTGCCTACGTGTTGAAAGAATTTGGAGAAAAACCTATATGAAGGAAAAAACTTCCCGCCCCCCTCCACTAAAGAAGGTATCAAAGAGAAGAGAGGCTAAAAATGTAATAAAGAAAAAGACGTGAAAACCGAATGGGTCTTTCGTCTCAAATACTGTTCGTTCTTGAATAGACACCGAGTCTCCCATTTCTTAGACGTTACGTCATCTGGGTCCAAATTACGGACCCAGTCTTTCTAGTGGACCTCCTCCTTTACCGTTGGGCGAGGTCATGAGAACGGACCTCTTAGGGTACTCGCCTCCTCGGATCACCCGATGTCAGGTACCTCAGAGTTTCTCAGCCTGTGCTGACTCACTGACGTGAAAGAAAGGAATGACTGCCTCCGTAACACTCCCCTCCCTCCCACCCGGGACTCCGACCGGGGGTCGACTGGTGGACCCGGTGACTCTTTTCGACTACCAGGCGACAACACTAGAGGTCTGTCAGGACCTCCACCACCCCCTCTCCTTCTCGACAGCCAACAACGGGTAAGGGAGGTACCTCGACACCCACGAACCACGTCCGGCGTACCGTGCACCGGGAACCGGAGCCCGAACGGAACGGACGTGGGTGTCACAAGAGAGGTCGTCGCCGGTGTGTCCCCGGGTCCGTCCACTCCGACTTCCCACGACAGGCTGGGTAAGACGTACTGAAAGCAGAAATCCCGAGTTCCGAAACGAAGCTACAGACCCGGGACGACACGGTGGGCACAAGTTGCTACAGTGACCCTCCGCCCACCATCGGAGCCCCATACCGGCAAACCAACGGGAGTAACACACCCCTCTGGGACCCCGGGGACATACCCCAGAGAAGAGGAACCGTCGGTCTGACAGACTTCTTCGGAGAAGAGGTGGCACTGATCCTCCCGTCCCCATCTGACCCCGATAGTCGACAAGCCGTAGTCGTCGACACGAGTCTCACCATGGTCCTCGGGACGACGACCAAGTCCTCTGCTTGGGTACACGGCCATCACTCTCGCCCCGGAGCTCCTGGTCTGACTCGGGACGTGAAGGGCACCCGGGGAGAACGGAGGCACAAGGACTACGAACCCCAAACGCCGCGGACCCAGAGGTAGAGGAGAGGACCGACGTACAAGACGAGAGTGTAAACACTCACTCGGGGGACGGGGCGGGGGTCGAAATACGGAGAATTTTCTAGGGGAGACCTCCGGGAGGCAAAGACGAGGGCTCCGACGTCCCGCGCACACTAGTCCAGGTCCTCGAGCGTAGGTCCCACCCTCGTCCCCCGCCCACCCGGCCGTGTGGACTCGGTGGTGGAGCTCCTCGCCGTCCGGCCGGACTCCAGGCCTGGGGTCTCCTTTCCCTGACAGAGACCCTGGCACCGGTCCGGTAGGGACACATGCGACTAAAGAAGACCTAAGAGTCCCAACCTAGGATACGGAACTAAGGGAGGGGTCACAGAGATGGAGGTTCGACACCACTGGCCACGTCCGACCCTCCTCCCGAGCACCAGGACGTGAACTCCAACCTGCGGGACTACCAAGACGAGAGTCTTGGTCGGAGGGGTCGAAAGTGACCTTACTGAAATTTTATCACTTACTTGTCTCAGAACTAGTGTCACCTCGGGTAGGAGGACCCCACTTAAAGACGAGCGAGAAGTGGCGGAGGAAGTGACGAACAGGGCCCTCGACGTGCGACCGCCGAACAGATGTGGACGTGTGCCGTGGGGTCACCCGGAGGGACGAGGGGCATGGACACCGGCACCGTGGCGTAGGCTCAAATCGCAAGATTCCCGGTGCCTGTCGAGGGTCGGGAAGGATGGTGCCCGAGACGACCCTCGTGACCGTAGGAGTGAACGAACCTGTGGAGGGCGTTCAGCGAATGAGAACCGGGAGCAGTAGGAAACAAAGTCCCGACACAAACGCAAACACACACACACCAATATACACACCTTACATATACTCCACTAAGCGTGTCCTGGACGAGTGTACATCACACAATAAAAGAAACATAGAAAAAACAAATTTGACAGGAAACAAACCGACGCGGCCCAGAATGAATTACCGGGCACCCTAGAAGTAAACAACACCGTGATCCTAGAAGTCAACGCCGAACGTTTGAGAATCGACACCATACTCCCTAAATCAAGGGACTGGTCCCTAACTTGGACCCGGGGGACGTAACCCTTGAACCTTAAAATCGGTGCCCTGGTGGTCCCTTCAGGGAACTAGCAAAATTTTATCTCGGGACGAAAGAGGCACTGTAGGTCATCGAAATGTGAACACTGAAGTTCTTTATCCGAAAGGACAGGGACGATAAGAACGAGACTGTAAAACCCCCGCCCATACTGGGACCCTTTGACGTCGACCGACCGGCACCACCAGTGTACCCGGGGTCTCCACACCCCTCTCAGCTCCACGGGTCAGTACACAGACTGAGTACCACGCAGAGTCTGAAGGGGTATGCACCCCGAGACGTCCCGAAACTCCCACCCATTCCTCCTGAACCGTAGACTGCCACCGGTCACACAGGAACAGGTAGCCCCACCTCCACCGGATCTCCCTTCGTCTACCCTATTACCTCCCTCCTTCCCCAACAAACCTTCTCGAAACTCTTGGGCCCTAGGTCCCGACGTTCCAGCACCTCGCAAGTAACAGTACACCTCGCACCAGGACCTAGAGTGCCACGTGGCACCGACCGACACGAGACGTCAAAGGAATCTTCACGGGAGGGGGACTTCGTCTCCTCACACGGATCCTGTCGTCCGGTCCCCAGACGAGATCCCGAGACACGCGTGTACACCTTACTACCTCACTCAGGACAGGTCGGGCAGACACTCCGTCCCACCATGGGTGAGAGCGACCCTACGGAAGGTCCGAAGAAAGAGGCTCAATCTCGTCTAACCGACATAGATCCCCACAGATCCCCATTTCTTACGGACGTTACCCCCTCTGGACCCAAGCTAGGGAACCAACCCTTCTAGGAGACCACTATCCGTACCGTTGGGTGAGGTCATAAGAACGGACTTCTTAGGGGCACCTGTCTCCTCGTCCGGCTGACGTCAGGTACCCCAGAATTTCTCAGCCTGGACTGACTCACTGTTTCGTGTCGTGTCCCCGCGGTTTCTGGGGTCCTAGACCAAAAGACAAGTCTTCCGAGGACTAATCCCCGCCTCAACGTGCGTGGGACGCACCTGGGGCGCGACGCGGGACGGGGCACCACGGACGTGGGACGGACGGTCGTACGTCGTTAGTGCACCACCGAGGTCGTGGCGGACATCACCCGACTGTGGTCCTTCGCGGCCCCGGTCGGGTGCTACCAGAGACGAGACCAGGTGAGGGATCGGCCCTCCCGGTCGGGTCCAGTGAACGGGTCCGGGACCACCAGTCGTCGCGTCGGAGGATCGACACCGAAGACCGTCGTCTCCCCGAGGCCCTCACGCTCGAGAGCCTTGGCCCTAGGACCTGGCGAGAGACCGGTAGGGGTCTCAGCCCTAGGGTACGGAAGACACCTGCAATCGACACCCCGCCACCGCAATACATTGGTGACGATTAGAAGTAACAAATTACACATTGTTCATCATTGACGCGGGTCTATTTGGGTTGGTGATAGAGGGTCGGTTCACCGTCCGCCACCCACACCCTCGGTCGACCCCTTCCCTCGTCTATCCCCGAAGATCGTCAAAAGAGACGACTTTTGCCAGACCGACCTGCAGACTAATTAGAGCCACGGTACGTCAGACCGTAGTCTCGGAGTCCATTTGTATAGACCAGTGTGACACAGAAACAGGCCCTCGGAAACGGGAGCAACTGTCATGGAGGCCCTGGTACTTACTACATCTGCAACCCCTCTAGAGCGGAAGAACTACCCCAGGTCGACTACCGAGGTTTGTGTCTACCCCGAAGAACGGGTGACAGAAGTCTCTGAGTCGGTCTAGTGGACGATTGTGCGCCTGACAGGGAAACTAGTCGACTAGAAACAACCAACTGTCGTCCTCGCGGCTGGTCCCACACCTATCTGCAAAGGAACCTCCGCAGCGTGTGTCCATCGATAACAGGACGGAGAACATGACGGTTTGCAGAGGGAGGGTCGGCTCACTCGTCCTTCACCCGCGGAAGGGAGAAACAAGAGACACTCCTACTTTCCGGTCGCCTAGCCCCCAAAACTACTACGGCGTTTCACGACTCGAAGTCCAGGTCAATCCTCACCGGGACACCTGGTATGTGGTGGAACTGACACCACACACAGAAACGAGGATCTGGAAACCACCGCAAACACCTCGACTGGAAGACGTCACCCTCGTCCAGTGTTGGGAATATGATTCATATGCACCTCATATTAGATATTTTTAAAACTTGGTGACACAAAATGTAGACTTTTATTAAATCATAACATTTAGTTCATATGGAGTCTGGACCTCGACTGACACCGAACCTTGTGTTCGAGAAATAACGTTTTAAGTCCGAATTTACCTTCTTTCATCCCTTTTGGTGATCCGGTCCATACTGGATTTAGTTTAGGGAAATACCAACATGTCACCTCCACTACTTATCTAAGTTCCCTAATCAAGACCATTTTGTTCACGGACTTCTTGACACCTGTCTCCAAACATTATGACATGTCCTCCACCACTGGTTTTGATAGGGTTTCTTTTTCTTTACGTCCTTCCGTTTAACCGAAAGACTCCTCCGAAATGTTTATCGACTACTTTCTTCTTTTAGTTTCCGTTCCCTCTTTCCCTTTCTATATGGGTTGACTTACGTCTCAAGGTCTCTTATCGTCCCTCTCTATTTTCCGGAAGAATTTACTTGTCACGTTTCTTTATCCCCTTTTGTTAGCTTACCCTTTCTGATCTCTCAAAAAGTTCTTTTAACCTCTATGGTTCCCTTGTAAAGTACGTTCCTAGCCGTGTTATTCCCTGTCTTTGTTATTCCTGGATTCTCTTCGTCTTCTCTAATTCTTCTCCACCGTTCTTATGTGTCTCGATATGTTTTTTCCAGAATCACAGGACCTATTGGTAATACCACACTAGTGAGTGGATCTCGGTCTATAGAACCTCATACTCAGTTCACCCGGAATCCTTCGTAGTGATACTTGTTTTGTAAGACCTCTATGGTCTTAAGGTCGACTGGACGAATTTTTAGGATTTTCAACTACTACTACCACAATTTCACGACGTGAGTCATAGCGTTGTTTAAACTTTTTTAAGTCGTAACCGACCGATGTCCTCACCTTTTCCAGTTAAAAATAAGGTTAGGGTTTCTTCTCGTTACGGTTTCTTATAAATTTGATGACCTGTTAACACGAGTGAAGTGTACGAACGTTCCATTACGAGTTTTAGAAAGTTCGATCCGAAATTATCATGTACTTGGTTCTTGAAGATCTACTTGTTCGACCTAAAATTTCTCCCTCTGCTTAACCTTTTGTTTAACGGTTGTAAACAAGTTACTACCTCTTTCGTTCACTCGAGGTCTTTTTTGTAGACGCAGATGAAGTAACTGATGCGGTTTTGGAAACTGACACACCTAATGTTCTTTGACACCTTTTAAGAAGTTCTCTACCCTTATGGTCTGGTGACATCGATGGAGGATTCTTTGGTCCTACGTCCAGTTTTTCGTTGTCAATGTTGGTTTGAACCTTATTGTCTGACTAAGTTTTAACCTGTTCCTCATGTGGTTCCGACATATAAGAGTGGGACGAATAAATTGAATACACGTTTCATTTAATACACTTTACGGTCAGACCTACGTAGTGTTCGACCTTAGTTCTAAAGACCATCTTTACAGTTGTTGGAATCTATGTGTCTAAGTCAAGTCAGCGAGTCAGCACAGGTTGAGAAACACTGGGGCACCTGATGTCGTGCGGTCCGAAGAGACAGATAGCGGTTGAGGGTCTCGAACGACTTGAGTACAGGTGGTTCAACCACTACGGTAGGTTGGTAGAGTAGGAGACGACAGGGGAAGAGGAGGACGGAAGTCAGAAAGGGTCGTAGTCCCAGAAAAGACTACTCAGGTAAGTCCATCGGTTTCATAACCTCGAAGTCGAAGTCGTAGTCAGGAAGGTTACTTATAAGTCCTGACAAAAGGAAATCCTAATTGACCAAACTAGAGGAACGACAGGTTCCCTAAGAATTCTCAGAAGAGGTTGTGGTGTCAAGTTTTCGTAGTCAAGTAGTATAAGTCTATACGTCTACTATGGTGAGATTACCGTCTTTCGTTTGTCATTGATTTCTCGGAGAACTATTCCCACTTTCTCCTCTCACTTGTTCGACCGAATTTTGAGTTGTAAGTTTTTTAATCCTAGTACCGTATGTCAGGGTAAGTCAAGTCAAGTCAAGTCAACGAGTCAACACAGGCTGAGAAAGACTGGGGTACTTGACGTCGTACGGTCCGGAGGGACAGGTAGTGGTTGAGGGTACTTAGTTCCGCTTAACCTTCACCAGTTTATTCTCTACCGTTCTCACTTGTAGTTGTAAGATCCTTAGTCGTTTAATTCTACCTGACCTTACCCATTTGAATTGAGTCTACTGGTAACATAGATGATGACGCCCGTCCTTAGGGAATCTTCTTTACCTCATGGGTAGTATCAGTTGTTTTCTCAGGCTTTACTTCATGAACCTACGTCAGAGTTTTTACTGTGTTACTAGAGACAAGCAAAGGTTCCGTTGGGTAAGTTATAGTACCATTAGGTTCAGACACGGGGCTGCTCATTGTGACTTCTTCGACTTGCCAAGATACTTCTGGCTGTTCTGGAAAATCTTGATTATGGGGGGTTTTCTACAGGAAAAGTAATATCCCCTGATCTTACGTTTTCATCCCTCAGTTCTTTGTGGACCTCATTGTCCGTTTAAACCAGAACCTTACGTCTTACTTCGTCTCGTTTCTGATTATCTCAAGACGGTTCTCTTGCGTGACCAGTATCGTTTGTGGGAGAAGGTTGTTGTATTCTCTTCTGAGATGTGTACCTGTAGTGGTCTACCAGTTGTGGTGTCAGTCTAACTAATATAAGAAACGTCGGTTTCTACCTCTTCGAGATATGTCAGTCGTTTTTGTTCTGGTCCTCGACTGACACCGAGTCTAGTACTTGAGAAATAACGGTTTAAGTGTGCATTTAACTTCTTTCATCCCTTTTGGTGACCTGATAAGTCCATACTGGATTTAGGTTAGGGAATATGTCACCTTCACTCTTTATCTAAATTCCCAGATCTAGACTATCTCACGGACTACTTGATACTTGTCTCCAAGGACTGTAACATGTCCACTAATCGAGATATAACAATATACACCGTAAGACAAAATAGAAGATGGTAAATTTTTTTAAATTAAAAACATGTAAAAAAAATTTCTAATAAAGGTTAAATGGTAACAATATGTTGTGACCGATCTAAGGGGTACAACATATTGTGTAAGAACTGGGACAGAATGTGGGTCGTCAAACATGGAGGGGTGGCGATATAACGACGGGCGGGGGCGGGGGGGGGTGGGGCGTGTGACCATTGGTGATCAAACAAGAGACTAAAAGAAAGAAAAATCTAAGGTGTCTATCAACTATAATACGTCATAAACAGAAAGACAGACTGAATAGAGTGAAATCGTATTACAGGAGGTTCAGGAAGGTACAACGACGTCTACTGTAATAAAGGTAGAAAAACCGACTCATCATAAGGTAAGTGTGTAACATAAGCATTTATACAAATATGAAATAAGGGAAATATTTTTGCACGTCTCGGGACGAAACTGTAAATCAACCCAAGGACATCAAACAAAAGTCACCAGAGAAAAAAACAAACCGTGAAAGTCTTTCCAAACGTCGGAAAACTTAGAACTTACCAGACCTTTGGGACGGATGAATAACATATTGTTATGTTATTCTATGTACCAGGATAACGTCGGGGAGCACCACCAACTCCGAAACGAATCGTGGCAGACTTGTAGTCCACTCTTGGGGTCCACTGGAGTTAGTCACCTCTTTCTGCTCTGGACACAGGGGTCCTCCGACGGACCGACCCGAACCTGGGACAAACACAATTAGCAGTCGTACTCAAAACGGGGCACGTCCGTGCACCCCGTCCACCACAAAGGGAGGTGTCTTTCACTGGAACAACGTTGGGACCAACATAAAGGCAGATACTCGGACGGAAGACACAGTCAGAAGTGAGATGTACCGGTGAAGAAGTGAGACGGAAAACTTTTTACGGTGGTGGCTATAGGAGGGACGACATTACCCGGACCCCTTAAAAACACAAGAGCGTCGGATCAACCAGTCGTATACGTAATTGCCCAGGGTACCCCGAAACCTGAGACAAGCGAGCAGTAGAGAATAGTTCATAGCACCACTATGAAGTTCGAAGAGTTTCCAATTAGGTATCGTGTTCTCGCTAATAAGAGCTGGCCTGTAGGTCTGAGAAGGCGTTCCCGACGTGGTAAAACGTAGGGTAGTCGGGACGTGTTCACAAAGATAAAGAGAACATAGGTATGACGACGACGATTCGGTGAAGTCAACACAGGTTGAGACACGCTGGGGTATCTGCCGTCGGGTGGTCCGAGACGGCAGGAACCCTAAGAGGTCCGTTCTTGTGACCTCACCCAACGGTAAAGGAAGAGGTTGTAGGTATGATTATTAACCATTAAAGGTTATAGAGAGGGAGGAAGGAAGGATTATCCGTACTTCACTATAGAGTAACACCAGAACTAAACGTAAAACAAGAACTCAACATCCGTAAAAAATTACACAAGACGTATAATTGGGGGATAGTCTATGTACTAGACATTGATAAACAGGGAAAGACACCCGACAGAAAAGTAAGAGAACAGAGTTATTATGTGTCTTCAAACATTAAGACGACTTCAAGTTAAATACATAAAATAAGAAAACACAGGAAATGAAAACCATAGCATAGGTACTTCAGTAAAGATTTAGGTCACAATACTTCTACAGGGGGGTACATAAGATTCTCAAGATTAAAATCGAAAACACAAATCTAGAAACTAGGTAAAACTCGATCAAAAACAAATGCACCATTCCATTTCCCAGTGAAGTAAAAGAACGCATACCCATAGGTCAAAGGGGTCTTAGTCAGTAACTTTCGTGACAGGAAAGGGGTAATTATCAGAACCGTAGTACAACTTTTAAATGGGTGGTATATACATTCCCAAAGACCCGAAAGACAAATCAAGGGAACCGGACACGGATAAGAGTACGGTTATAATGTGACAGACTAATGAAACATCAATCAAAACTTTAGTCCTTTACACTTAAAAGGTTGAAACAAGAAAAAAGTTCTAATAAAACCGAGAAGTCTCAGGGAACTCTTAAGTGTGCTTAAACCCCTACTTAAAAAGAGAAAGACATTTTTACGGTCACCCTAAAACTACCCATAACGTAACTTAGACATCTAACAAAACTATAAACTATGCTTCAAAAGTCAGGTACTTGAGTTCTATTCAGAAAAATAAATACACGAGAAATATAGGTACATCTTTACGAAAGATCAAAGGCCACATGTCCAGAAAACAGAGAACCAAATTTAAATGAGAATTAATAAAATAATAAGAATTACAATAACACTTATTTTAACAAAAGAATTAAAGGAAAAGTCTCACAAGTAACAATTATATATCTTTGAATCCATCGAAAACGTAAAACTAAAATATAGAACATTGAAACTACGTAAATGATTGAGTATTAAAGAACGCACACAGACTAAAAATTCCATGTACACGTCTCTAATAGAATCAAGAAAGGTCAAACAACAAATCGGGGATTCAACACGGACTGAAAAAACACTGGGGTACCTGATATTCCACGGTCTGAGGAGACAGGTACCTTAAAGAGTCCGTTCTTATGACCCCACCGAACGATAAAAGGAAGAGGTCCCCTAGAAGGACTGGGGCCCTAGCTTGGACGCAGAAAACGAAACGTCCGTCTAAGAAATGGACTCGGTGACCCCATGGAAAGCGAAGAAAAAGAACGGACCATCGAGACCGATACGACACAATTTGACTTCACGACACCTGTACGAACAGAAAAAGGACTAGAAGCTCCTTTTGAAAGTCAGAAAGTGGTGACTCATTCTACCACCGACGCCCAAAAGTATGAACTTTTCGAAAGAGGGACCGACTCGCATACGAGATAGGAACTCCTACAAGGTCCATGTGAATTCCTTTTACGTATAACAGGACACCGACTCCCCCGCACAAGACGACACAGACACGACAAACAAACCAAATATCTCAACCGCTCCCGAGGACAAAGGAACGACTGGCAGACAGACCAACGAGGAGCGCAATCACTCGGACCCTACAGTTGCAGAGGTCGGTCGTCACGACGCGCAGACAAAAGAAGTCGAGACAGTCACAAGTGAAGCATATAAAACTCCGAGAAGAGAGTTGTATGTTACAGGAAGAGACAGAAGACATTGTCAAGACTGAATGTCATATAAAACCGATTACATCCATATCGTCAGGGTCCAGAGAAAAATAATTATAACCGTACTTTACCAGAAAGGGTAGTAAAATAAAAGTTGGACTAACACAGAAACCCAATTTTGCCTCAGAATCGTGTAACAACCTAGCACACCCCAAAAAAAGGGGGAGGAAAGACGGGTAGTGACGGAAAACTAACCTCCCAAATTAGAAAAGTGTCCATTAATGACTATTCCTTCTTCAAATGGTCAGACGTTAAAAACTCCCACACGTAGAGAAGGTCGAAAAACAGAAAATAAAGAGATCTTCGGAAAGAAGAATCTCACTAGAAATACGAAGTCTGTCTGACGACTCTACACCCGTCAGTGACTCATTCACTGAAACCCCTCTTGCGGCATACCTTGTTCGTCGGAACTCCGCCAACAATGCTCCGGGAACCACTGGATCAGGACAGGAACGACCCACCCCACTACGCCGACTCAGACGCCCTGAGATCGTGACGACCCGGCCCTAGGACACGACGACAAACCTTTCCTCGCCTCGTTCGCGAACTGACCCACTCCCCAGGAAGGAAACACTTCGACTCAAATATCCTTACGCACAGTACACTGGGAGTCCTGTCGCGACGATCAGTCCCTCTCTCCTAGAAGGGAACCATGGACCCCTTTGGCCTCGGGAGCCTCTGTCTACGGAACAAGTCCCAGTTCACACACAACCACCTTCCCAATCTTAACGGGAGAGTCTTAGGGTCGAAGTAGTAGGAGACACGGGGACTCACGGCGGTCCCTCCTCCTTCCCCATTCCCCCTCCCCACAGAAAGACGGGTGAGTCTGGGACGGTCCTACGCCTAAGAAACGAGGGTCCTAAACACTTGGAAGTTCCTTTTACGGTCAGTTAAGGAACGTACCAGGGCTGTGTGTCATCCAGAAGCAAGTAAAGGGAAAAGGACCCCAGAAAACGTCCTTTCCACTACACAAGGACCCTCAGGACCCTGGGAACCCAAGTCCTACCAGAGCCCCGACAATTCAGGTGGCTGTCTCGACAAAGAGGGACAAAGGGCCGACCCACCGGTGTAGCCTCGAACCTCACAGTGTCGGTTCCGGACCCCGAACTCCGGAAACCTCCGTCCTGGACGAGAACGGGGGTGGCACGAGTGTCCAGACAGGAAAGGAATAAGGAACTCTGGGACCTCCAGTGACCCCCACCAAGGGTTCCACGTCTTCAGGAGGACGTAGCTAGAGGCAGGAACACTGTCACAGTGCATCCGAGACCATGCAGTCACGACCCGAACCCCCGTGAACCCACGGTAAACTCAGGTGTCCTGGAAAAGATTCGGACCGTCCCAGTGGACCCCGAAGGGGCTCCACTCCTGCACGCGCGTCCGTGACCAGGGAGAGCCGAGGGACCCCTCATCCTTGGACTCCTATCTCCACTGCCCATAATGCCTCCGGGAACGGGATAAATCGTCTCAGTTAGAGTGCAAGAGCCCAGTCTTTATCTAGAAGAAAGGGGAGGAATTCGCGCCCACGACAGGACCCCCACCATTAGGACAACTCCTTCGGGCTCCTCCGCCCTCTGCGGTCCCCCGACCCTTCCTTCGCGGTAGCCCGAGCCGCGACCACCCGTGGTCCACGCAACTGTGACAGACGGGACGAGAGACCCGGACACGGACCGAGGGGCCCCCTCCCCCTCAGGGTGGAGGGTTGGCACGTCGGTAAGGCCTTTATGGCCTGGACACTGTAGAAGGGAGACGACACCCGGGGGAAACCGTCGAATAAACTACCCCCATTTCCTCTTCGCCCTGTCCACGACTCACTGAGTCTCGGGACGCAGAACGGTCTTAGCCCCGCCCCTGGTCGGTTCCAGACTCCCCAACTGGACCCAGGGGAGGAGACGTGGACCTTACCTCGGGTGCACCCGAGACTGTTCCCTGTGACAAACGTCCCGATACAGAACCTACTTCTCAAGACTTTAAGTCATAGTAAAGATTCTTTTAGAAGGGATTTCTTCAGAGACCCAGGTCTCAATGACTCCGGTTCATTCCCCTTCAGACCTAGAAGCCAGAGAACCGTAGAAGTCTGAGAAACACAAATTTTATACCCACGTTTCACCTTTACTAATACCGTCCTCGGTGTACGACGTCCAGTCGACTCCCCTGGACACAAGATCCGACCCAGCCCCTCTCAGTCCAGCCCCCAGAACGTCATCGGAGGCACCCACCCCCCTTCGAGACGTCAGACCAGGTCCTACGGCACCCTCCCGCCAAGACTACAGATCAGACCGACGTAACCGACTCGCGTAGGACGGATCATACCCGACGGGACAGGATGTGGGACAGGTACAAATTCTACCCCCCAGACTTCCCAGAGTCCGTGGAGATTCTTGTCAACCCTCGATTCCTCTCACTTAGTCGTCTCTGGGTCTTCCGTCTCCCCCACGAGATAAATAACCTACACCTTTTCGACTCGACACTACCCCCTCGTCTCCCTGGACGGAAGAGAAGCAAGACGGGGAGAAAGACGACCACCTAGACTTCCCGGTCCTTCGTACGTCGGAGGGTTCCCGTGCTTCCCGGGGCGACTCTGGTGTCTCGGGTGTCCCATCCCCATCCCCGGAACTGCCCCCGGACTCGAGGTGCCCTCCTGTCTGGTCGTCACCCCCGCCCTGTCAGAATCGGTGTCCTGGACAAAAAGAGACAGGCAACTCGACAAAAATGAGTGTTGTGAAGACTGTTGTTTACATTCCACAAAGGAGGGTTGTAGTCAAGGGGTCAAGAAGTCCGTGATCGACTCACAGGATGACGAGTCGAGTCGAGACTGTGGTAGACGGGCCTCAATCTTGGTCTGGGGTGTCCAATTTCCCGGACTGTACCGGGGACCCTGTGTCGAGTCCTTGTCGGTCTACCCTCACTACGTATTCCAATTCCACATCCCCACCCCACGTAGGGAGAGTCGTGGGGTCTCACAAATGGTTGGTCCTTCGAGGGGCTTGGGACAGGAAGTCCCCAACACACCTCCGAGGTAAGGCATACGTACTGACTAATTGCGTAACCGGTAACCACTAAGTAAGTCAGAGGTTAGGGAGAGGGGGTGGTCCCAGTACCCTACCTCGACGTCCAAGGTCGGGAGTTTGACACGGAACCGGAAAACCACTCGGGATTAAGACTCCGACAAATCCCTTGGGGTCAGGGGGTCGACGGACAGTGGAGTAGTTGTATGTTTTCTGTGAGTGGTGGGGGTACTCAAAGTCCCCATGACATGGTCCTTGACCTTGTTCTGGGCTATAAATAGACAAATGGTAGGTCCATTGTGTACGTTCGGAGTCTCGTGTACGCACCCCACAGCTCTTGGACACTCGAACCTCGCGTACTCCTGTCCCGGTCCCGACCCTCCTTGTGCACTACACGTAAACGCTTCTCCTGCTAGAGCATCGACTTCGTGCCCCAAAACCAGTGTCACCTTCTAAGGAAGAACCCAGACCTATGACAGAAAGAAGGACACTCCGGGGGACACACCTCGCTACCGAGAATAGAAAGGACTCGTAGACAGTAGTACTAGGTGTTTGTGTCTTTTGATTGGTTAGACTAGTGTGCCTGGTGTCGGAACAGATTGAGTTGCTTTGGTACTCGGTGTGGCACACCCCGGTGGGTTCTGCCTGCCCAGTACCACCTCTCAAGATCGTTTTACACCAAGTGACCTCTTCCCTTACCGTTCGGTGAAGTCATAAGAACGGAACTTTTGAGGTACTTGTCATACTTTTCCGTTTTTCTATCCTATGACTTTCTACCTGAGGGGTCCAGCCGTCCACGGGTTATACGATGCCCTCTGGTCACCTCTTTATTGAGGTCTTTCTTACTTCCCTACCTCGGTTTCGTTTTTGTTATGGGTCCACACGTACAGTGACCCCTACCTGCTTTTCAGACTACGACATCTCTCGATATAACGTATCCTTGGACCTTACAATCCAGGTACTTAGTTCCGTTTAACCTCCACCAGTTTGTCCTCTACCGTTCTCATTTGCAGCTGTAAGATCCTTAGTCACTTGATTTTACCTGACCTTACCCACTTAAATTGAGTCTACTGGTAATATAGATGACGACACCCGTTCTTAGGGAATCTTCTTTCCCTCATCGGTAGTACCAGTTGTTTTCTCAGACTTTACGTCACGAACCTACGTTAGAGTTTTTACTGTCTTACTAGAGACAAACAAAGGTTCCGTTTGGTAAGTCAAAGGGCCATTAGGTTCAGATACGGGGGTTGGTCATTACGACTTCTTCGACTTCAACTTGCCAAGATACTTCTGGATATTCTGGAAAATCTTGATTGTGGGGGTTTTCCACAAGAAAAGTAATAATGACCTTACTTTTTTATCCTTCAGTTCTCTATTGGACCTCATTCTCCTTTTAAACCGGAACCTGATGTCTTACTTCGTCCCGTTTCCGACTATCTCAAAACGGTTCTCTTGAGTGACCAGTATCGTTTGTGAGTTGTTCTCTTCTGAGATGTGTACCTGTAGTGGTCTACCAGTTGTGACTTTAGTCTAACTAATATAAGGAACGTCGGTTTCTACCTCTTCGAGATATGTCAGTCGTTTTTGTTCTGGCCCTCGACTGACACCGAGTCTGGCACTTGAGGAATAACGGTTTAAGTGTGCATTTAACTTCTTTCATCCCTTTTGTGATCTGGCAAGTCCATACTGGATTTAGGTTAGGGAATACTGATATGTCACCTTCACTCTTTATCTAAAAATTCCCTGGTCTAAACTATCTGTCTCACGGACTACTTGATACCTACCTCCAAGTACTGTAACATGTCTTCTGTCCCTAGTTCTGGTAGGGGTTCTTTTTCTTTACGTTTTTTCGTTTTACCGACAGACCCCTCCGGAATGTTTATAGACACTTTTCTTCTCTTCACTTTTCGTTTCCTCTTTCCCTTTCTATGTTCGTAGACTTACGTCTCAAGGTCTCTTATGGTTCCTCGCTATTCTTTCGGAAGGAGTCACTAGTAACGTTTCTTTATCTCCTTTTGTTATCTTACGTTTTCTGATCTCTAGAGAAGTTCTTTTAATCTCTATGGTTCCTTGTAAAGTACGTTTCTACCCGAGCTATTTCCTGTCTTTACCATACCTGGAGTGTCTTCGTCTTCTATAATTCTTCTCCACCGTTCTTATGTGTCTTCTTGACATGTTTTTTCTAGAAGTACTGGGTCTATTAGTACTACCACACTAGTGAGTTATCTCGACCTGTAGGAACTTACACTTCAGTTCACCCGGAATCTTTCGTAGTGATACTTGTTTCGATCATCTCCACTACCTTAAGGCCACCTCGACAAAGTTTAGGACTTTCTACTACGACACTTTCACGACGTCAGTTATACGGTCGTTTAAACCTTTTGAGTCGTCACCGGTGTCCTGACCTTTTCCAGTCAAAAATAAGGTTAGGGTTTCTTTCCGTTACGGTCTCTTACGAGTTTGATGACGTGTCAACGTGAATAGAGTGTACGATCATTTCATTACGAGTTTTAAGAGGTTCGGTCCAAAGTTGTTATGCACTTGGCACTTGAAGGTCTACAAGTTCGACCACAATCTTTTCAGTCTTCTTGGTCTCTAGTTTAACGGTTGTAGGCGACCTAGTAGTTTTTTTGTTCTCTCAAGGTCTTTTTGTAGATAAAGACGAACTGATACGGTTGCGGAAACTGACACACCTAGTGTTGTTTGACACCCTTTAAGACTTTCTCTACCCTTATGGTCTCGTGGACTGGACGGAGAACTCTTTAGACATGTTTCTAGTCCTTCGTTGTCAATCTTGACCTGTCCCTTGTTGTCTGACCAAGGTCTATCCTTTTCCTCGTGCAGTTCCGACATATAACAGTGGGACGAATAAATTGAATGTACGTCTCATGTAGCACTCTTTACGACCCTACCAACTTCGTGTTCGACCTTAGTTCTAACGACCCTCTTTATAGTTATTGGAGTCTATACGTCCACTGTGGTGGGAATACCGTCTTTCACTTCTCCTCGATTTCTCGGAGAACTACTTTCACTTTCTCCTCTCACTTTTTCAACCGAATTTCGAGTTGTAAGTCTTGCCATTCTAGTACCGTAGGCCAGGGTAGTGAAGTACCGTTTATCTACCCCTTTGTCACCGTCTGAAATAAAACCCCCCGAGGTCTGAGTGACATCTACTACTGACGTCAGTGCTTTAATTTTCTGTGAATGAGGAACCGTCCTTTCAATACTGGTTGGATCTGTCGTATAATTTTTCGTCTCTATAATGAAACGGTTGTTTCCAGGTAGAACAGTTTCGATACCAAAAAGGTCACCAGTATATACCTACACTCTCAACCCGATATTTCTTTCGACTCACGGAATCTTAACTACGAAAACTTGACATCACAACCTCTTCTGAGAACTCTCAGGGAACCTGACGTTCTTCTAGGTTCGTCAGGTAGGATTACCTCTAGTCAGGATTTATAAGTAACCTTCCTGACTACGACTTCGACTTTGAGGTTATCAAACCGGAGGACTACATTTCTCGACTGAGTAAACTTTTCTGGTACTACGACCCTTTCTAACTTCCACCCTCGTCTTCCCCTACTGTCTCCTACTCTACCAACCAACCGCAGTGACTGAGTTACCTGTACTCAAACACATTTGAGACCCTCAACCACTACCTGTCCCTCCGGACCGCACGACGCCGGGTGCCCGAACGTTTCTCAACCTGTGTTGACTCGCTGACTTGACTTGACAGTAGAACTACTGCCGTCTCTTACTTAAGATCCTTCTACTTTCACTTGAAGTCCGTAGACATATCCACTGGTAAACTTTAATCAAACAACACGGACAAACGTATCGAGTTTCCCGTCTACCTCTTACTCTACAATTGCAAACTTTTAACTACGACTTGACTTCAGACTTAATCGAAACGTCATCCTCTGAGTTGGGGGCCCTGTGGTAGGTGTACTCCCTGTCACTCATAAGACTCCCCGTGAGTGGATTGAGTCCACCCGAACTCTCAGTACACGGACCCTTCGGTCAGGGGAATCACCGACAGACGGACCACTTACCAGAGGGACAAAAAAGGAAAGGAGACCAGGTTCCTCATTTGAAAAGGTCTGAACCCTCCTGGACTAAAAACAAGTCACTGCACAGTCAGTGAACCCAAAGATTTCTTCAATCGTCAATAAATCCCGACAATGGGCACCCCTAATAGTTGTCGACTTTCAGGGGACAACCTAAGGACTCTTGTTCAAGTGCGTCTTCCACAAAAAGCGTACACGTGCGGTAAAAACGTCTTAGCTGTTTTTGCTACTAACCCGTGGCGCACGACGTTCGACAAAGAGAAGGGTGCAATAGCAAGGTCCCAGAACTAGTTCTAAACGGGTCTGTGGACATAGAATGTAACTTTTGTTCGAATCCCTGACGTAAGACTACCAAGACACTAAGGGGTTCGACCTGACTCTTGTATGACTCACGAGGTGCGTACAACCACCTCACCTAAGTCCTCTTCTTAGTACTTCAAGTCCCGAGTCTACTCGTACGTTTCTCCACCAATTCCTTCTGTCATGGTCGGAAAGTCACCAACCGACCCTTGAGGACCCACCTGCTCTCGGAATCACACTGTACGACGGAAGTCGTCGTCCTAGGAAAATTGACCACAGATTTCTTGTACGAGAAGAAAGTCCCCTTAACTAAGACCTACTGTCAATGAACCCTTAGCTCCGTCGTTACACTCAAGAGTGCAAAAGACGTATTTCACGATCTAGGGGCGTCTTTGTCTTAATTGACGGGCTCGGTCACAGAGGGCTGCGGCGTAACCGAAAGGTCTAGTACACACTATGGAGCCTGACAATCGGAATCCTCTTCCCGGGTCACGGGGGAGGTGTGGACGTGACAGGATGCGTCGTCTCAGTTCATCCTCTTCCCGGGTCACGGGGGAGGTGTGGACGAGACAGGATGTGTCGTCTCAGCTCATCCTCTTCCCGGGTCAGGGGGGAGGTATAGACGAGACAGGATGTGTCGTCTCAGCTCAGCTTAGGGACCCTCGCCTACGACCCGCTCCTCTGCTGCACTCGGGTCCCCGTACTCACTACGGCACCGACGTACACCTAAAACCCTTCGGGTCGTGACAAGACACGTTTGGGACCGAGACGTGGGACTATCTTCTACGGGCGGAACGTGTCTCTTCGTCGGACTCTGGGTCTCGTGACACCCTTAAGACGAGAGTCTGGGTCGAGGGCTCCGGGTCGTGGGCTACCCTGTCCACACGTCCGTCCCCCACCCCTCCTACCCTTCTACGTTGCTCGCCACCCTCCCAGACGGGACGGGCCGGTGGGGCAACCAGTCTCGAAATCGGGACGGGGTCCGTGTCACACTTGTCTAACCTATGAACTACTCGACTACCACCCGCGTCCCACCGGTCCGGGACAGCACGACCCGAGTGACGCTCCACCGTAGACCCTCCATTGAACTATATCTTGGTGCATACCTGACAAGGGCCCGGGGTCACCTGTGTGCTCTCGGACGGTACGGACGTCCCAGTCACCCTCCCCGGGGAACAGAACCGACGGTGCGACACTGTAGGCGCCGTGATCCTCTGCACCCAGGTCTCCTGGTCTCGGACCCCGCGGACGGTCTGGTCTTGTCAAGCAACGACCTCCCACCCGGGTCTCGGACGTTCACGTTCTCTTCCCCGTGCACCGTCTCCTCTCGGGCAGGAGACCCCCGACCACTGAGTGCCACGGCCCCGGTCCGACGCTCAGGAAGCACGAGACTCGAATCCCTCGTCGTCAGAAGGACAGGGAGGTCTCGTCGACACGACCCCCGCCGGCGGTCCACGGGTGGGGCGGATCAGACGCCCCTGACGACAGCGTGTTTTGTGCGCGTGGAGGGTGCCGAGACCTTCGACCTGTCGGCTCCAGTGCCACGGCCGTCTAAGACACAGACTGCTCCCGCAGAAGGATCAAACGTCTGTGGTCGAAGCGTATAGGAGGGCTCCACCTGTGCGTCATGTGTGATCGAAAGACCAGAGAAGAGAAAACGAAGAAGGGTCAAAAAATTCTACATTAACTGTATGACGTGACTTATGGACATTCCATATATCGTACAACTAGACTATATAGGTAGTACTTTACTACCGGTCTCACACAAATCACTTGTGGGGAGCAGAGTATATCTATGTTTCATTTTCCCTCTTTTTCAAAAGATAATGGTACTCTCGAGAATCCTAAATGAGAGAATTGAAAGTGTACACTACACTCGTTACACTTAATGTAAGTGACACAACGTACAATGTAGACTCGGGAAGAAGGTTCCCAGGATTAGGGTAACACCTTTGGGGTGGGAGTACTGGAGTAGAGTGGATACCTGGAGGGTTTCCGTGGTGGTGGAACCCCCAGACCCGAAACTGTACACCCAAACCCCCCGTGTATCGTCACGTTGGTCATCGTCGGAAAGTCCCCGGACATGACGGGGAAGTCCCGAGTCGACACCGAAGGCCTACCTCGTGGTCCCCATCGACCCGCGCGACCACTACAAGAGACCGAGGAGCTCCCGACTCGTCGGGCCGGTCGTCCCTGAACCAACTCGGTGACTATCCTGACTCGCCCCTATTGCTCCTGGTAGTGTACCTCTGTTTTCGGTAACGTCCAAGCACGACAATCCAGAATACTCTCCTTGTCGTCATCTCCTTCACCGATTCATACTATCAAAGCTCATACGGAGGTACGACCCAGACACGAGTCGGGACGATCTGGGCGGGAGGTGCACGTTACCACGCAGAGTCTCGACGCCCAGTAGGACAAGGTTCGCGAAGACGGAGCCCATTAGGAGGCACAGACAGTAGAAGGAGTTTACAACTAAAGACAGACTCGACTCCTGGTCGAACGGTATGAAATAGGATCTTTGGATCTTGGGTGTCAGTACTGAGGACTTGTCAGGGCTCCTTCTTTTCTACACAAAGAGAAACTTTGTATTTCACACTTCGACTCCCCCACCACCTGAAGCTCCTCGCGGGACACGCGATCGCGTGCGACCATTGCCCGACAAACGTCTCACCATCATGTCGTAGGTTTGTGCTAGTCGAGGCAAAGAGCGGCCAAATAGACCACTCCTCCCCTCTTCGGGATGGGTCGACAACCGACTGGGAGGAGGACGTTTTGACAACGACGGACTTCTCATTTGACACGCGAAAGAGGTGCTCCATATGTCACAGAAGTGAATGAAAAGGAGTAAGAAAAAAAAAAAAATTGGAGGCTTCTCTTCTTTCATGTTTTCTTTCCTTTTCTTTTCTCTCCGGTTAGGAACCGTAAAGATCTTTGTCGGACATGTTTCCTCGGGACTCTAGTAAAAGTACACTGGAGGGCCTTTGTAAATTACCGGAGTAACAACCGCCCTCCCCCGTCGCTTAAGAAACCTTAAGGATCTTACCAGTCTCCCACGAACCCGTCTCCCTCCTCTACGGACCCACAGTGGTCCTAGGTCCCACTCCCCACCCCTCCGTCCTCCTCGTCCGTCCTGGTGACGAGACTTGGAACTACGGTCAAGAAGGATCTTTCTATTTGCTATAATGTGTTAACGGAATGACACTTTTAAGGTCGGACATCAGACGTCTCAACTCAGGGAGAGCGAGAGACAAGTGGGACGTCGGAGGGAGGGCAGTCTCTACGAGCCCCAAGAAGACCCAGAAAAAGAGACACCTTAAGGTCTGTTCGAACACGGGACAACAGTCAAAGGGGGAAAAACGTTTTCACAGTGCAAGCAGGAATAGAGAGAAGGAGGATGTAGAATCAGTGGTAATCAGTTCTCGAGGGAAGCGGTCAAGAGACTCTTCTCGCCACCCTCAGCGTAGTGACGCAGGAACACACTCCAGTCCTGACCCAGTAGAGTAGGGTCGTGGCTCTTCGATGCCTGAACCTCCCTCGTCCGACGAACGACCCCGAGAATCCGGGAATGGACCACCCCAAGAGGGGTGGTCTAGGTGGACGGTCGGACCTCTCAGAGACGTGACCCTCTGGACGGGTCCGAGGGTAGCCCTCCACAAAAGTGGAAGAGTCGTTTCGGAACACGGGAGCCGGGTACGACTCTCGACTCCCACAACGTCACAGACCATGTCCGGACCCGGGACCGACACCTCGCCGAGGAGCCGCCCCTTCTTCTGTGCCTCAGTCGTCGTCCTTCCGTCGGCGTTGGGGAGACCTACCCAGACGTCCCGGACGTCCCAGGAGCTCGTCCCGGTGTTGCCCCGTCTCTCTTACGCACGTCCCACAGTGGTTCGACTTGAGCCCAAAGGAGTGACCCCGTGCCACTTCGGGTAGTCGACTGTACCCAACACCACTTCGTTTCACGTCACAAATAACGTCCGCGATCTGTTCCTCTTCCTCGTCGAGTACGAGTCTTCTGCCAACAATTTCCGTTGCACACCCCGCTCCCCCCGTCGAGGACCTGGAAGACTAACCAACCACCACTCCACTGTCCTTAGACTCAGTAGTTGGAAGACCAAGGTCGGTCAGACCCCAGATGGGCGAACATCAGTCGTACGTCAGCGGCGGGAGGTGGACCCCTCAACCCCCCAGAATCAAGACGCCGAGTCGAGTGTCTACTCGTAGTGTAACAGTACGACTACGGAATTCCTCCCCGACCCTGGGACGAAACAGGGACTCGAAGACAGTAATTCAAGGAACGACCTGTAGTCAAAGGAAGGAAAGGAGACAAAGACATAAGGGAAGAAGGGATCAACTATTGACGAACTCAGACGAGAAACCTTGAGTCCCTTTCGCATCCTTTGCTTTCGGAAAAAGACGTTTGTTCTTTATCCCTATTTTTCCCCGGAACCATGGGTCCCCCGAGGTGTCCCAGGGCGAACCAAAGGTAGGAGGCAAAAGGAACAGTCAAGAGTTAGGGGTCCCCTGGTCCACACCCGGTTCTTTCCCTTATTACAAAACCTACCTCTCCAATTAGTATTTCAACCAAAGTTCCTCTCCCCCTTCTTTCTCCCCTCGTAGGGTCTGTCTCCTGTGTCTCCAGTGTCCTCCCCTCACCGTCCTGAACCCCCTCCGGTCCCCGGACCTCCCACTTAGAACCCGACCGGAAAAGGGTCCTCGAACTTCCGTCTGTCCCACATGGGGTTCCACATAGGGTTCGCGGGGCGACCGAACACTCCCCACTTCCGCTTCGTACACCTCCCTCGACCCAGGGCCAGTCTACCCTCACTACCGACTACAACCGTCGACTCCCGTCACCTATCTAAAGTCTACGAAAAAGTCGGTTTTAATTCACCGGAACACCCAACGTACCCGTCCTCCAGTCCCTCCGGTGTCCGTCGGGGACCCAAAGACGGTGAGCATGGACGACCCTCGACTTCCTCCTCCACCACCGCTGGTCCACATAGACCCAACGAGGTCGAAAGAACACAACGGTCTACACCGTCATTAACGAGAAACGCACACACAGACGTACGAGTCCACTGTTATTCAATGTTCTTCACTCTAAGGACGAAGATTGTGACTGCAGACCCTCTACGAGCCGACGGGTCTCGGACAAGTCCTCGGGGCGGATACCGAATCCTCTCGGGGGAACGAGGTTCCGGTGGGTTGAGGGTCCCCAGTAGAGTCAGAAATTTCACAAGGCGTCAGTCTACACAGCACGTAACGACGACATTGAACACAAAGGTACCAATGAACCCTTCACCTCACACAAAGTGCACACACAAACTACTCAACAAACGAGACAGGAGAGGGACAAAAACGTGATCCGACGAGTAGGGCACAATAAAATTATTTACCCTCCAAATGACTCATGTCTAACGACGGACACAAGTACCATCGAAGAGAGCTCCGAAAAACGAAGGGAGACCTGAAACGTGTCTACCAGAAACCGACATCTACTCAACTAAAGAGGAAGGAACGGAGGACCACTTCTTGAACTCAGAACATACATAAAAAAAAAAATTTAAAATATAACCTCATGTCAACTAATTGTTACAACAATCAAAGTCCATATATCGTCTCACTAAGTCAATCGGTATATGTACACAGGTTAGAAAAAGTCTAAGAAAAAGAGTAAATCCAACAATGTCTTATAACTCGTCTTAAGGGACACGATATGGCATCCAGGAACAACCAAGAAAATATATATCATCCCACATATACAGTTAGGGTCTGAGGATTCAATAGGGAAGAGGGTACGAAAGAAGGACCATTGGTATTCAGACAAGAGATACAAACACGCAGACAAAGACAAAACATTTATTGAAGGAAACATAGTAAAAAGAATGTAACGTGTATATTCACCATAGTATACTATAAACAGAAAAAGACTGAAGTGAACTATTAGAGACAGACTCAAGTAGGTACAACGACGTTTACAGCAACAAAGTGAAAAACACCGACTTATAAGGTAAGTCGACTTATAAGGTAATGAGTGTAACTCTTTATAGTTATTGGAGTCTATACGTCTACTGTGGTGGGAATCCCGTCTTTCACTTCTCCTTGATTTTTCGGAGAACTACTTTCACTTTCTCCTCTCACTTTGTCAACCGAATTTCGAGTTGTAAGTCTTTTGCTTCTAGTGCCGTAGGCCAGGGTAGTGAAGTACCCTTTATCTACCCCTTTGTCACCTTTGTCACAGTCTGAAATAAAAAAACCCGAGGTTTTAGTGACGTCTACCACTGACGTCGGTACTTTAATTTTCTGCGAATGAGGAACCTTCTTTTCAATACTGGTTGGATCTATCGTACAACCTTTCGTCTCTGTAATGAAACGGTTCTTTCCAGGCAGATCAGTTCCGATACCAAAAAGGTCACCAGTACATACCTACACTCTCAACCTGACACTTCTTTCGACTCACGGCTTCTTAACTACGAAAACTTGACACCACAACCTCTTCTGAGAACTCTCAGGGAACCTGACATTCCTCTAGGTTGGTCAGGTAAGATTTCCTCTAATCGGGACCCACAAGAAACCTTCCTTACTACGATTTCGACTTTGAGGTCATGAAACCGGTGGAGTACACTTCTCAACTGAGTAACCTTTTCTGAGACTACGACCCTCCCTAACCTCCGTCCTCCTCTTTCCCTTCTGTCTCCTACTTTATCGACCTACCGTAGTGCCTGAGCTACCTACACTCAGACTCACTTGAGACCCTTAACCACTACCTGTCCCTCCGGACCGCACGACGCTAAGTACTCCAGAGTCTCAGCCTGTGCTGACTCGCGGACTCGACATGACGTGACTCGACTCGCAGGGTAACATGCATACGTGGCGTAGAAATAGGTACAGAGACAGTCACGTGTCATCCACCGAAGGTACCGAACCGACAACACTTAGCACGACGACACTTACNTTCTGTCTCCTACTTTATCGACCTACCGTAGTGACTGAGCTACCTACACTCAGACTCACTTGAGACCCTTAACCACTACCTGTCCCTCCGGACCGCACGACGCTAAGTACTCCAGAGTCTCAGCCTGTGCTGACTCGCGGACTCGACATGACGTGACTCGACTCGCAGGGTAACATGCATACGTGGCGTAGAAATAGGTACAGAGACAGTCACGTGTCATCCACCGAAGGTACCGAACCGACAACACTTAGCACGACGACACTTACAACCCCACGTGTTCGGGAAACATTGGCACCAAAAGAGGTCTACCAGACATATAGAAAACCACGGAGAAAAAAAACACAACCGGTGGACGGAGGTCCTCCACAGACCATCCACGGATAATATTCCAATTCTTCCGAGGAATAAAATACGGGTAGTGACTTTAGAATTAAGGACGTTCGTCCTCCAGGGGGGGAGGGGATAGGAGATACGAAACTTAAAGTCCGAGAAGAAATACCGATGAAAGATAAAGAGATTTTCTTCTTTCTATTTGATACGAGGTTTGTTACATTAACTTTCTTTTTTCTTTTTTTTTTTTCTTCTTGTCGGAATGTTTATTCACGTTTCCAACAGGTAAAAGAAGAGTACGTTTACTATCAAATAGCCGTTCTATGATTTCGTCCACCCACCTAAGTTTGTAGATACCTAAACTTGGAGTGAAGAAGGTAAAGAATCGACACACTCGAGTTGTCGATGATATAACGGAGGGTCCGAACCAAAGAGGTGGGTATTTTACCCCAGTATTAAGATGGAGTTCTTAACTGGTATAAAGTAATAAGAGGTAATTCTTGGTGAGCACACAGACAATACTCAGAGTACAGGAAAATGAGGAAAACTAGTAGCTCTTGCCGAGATTTCGTAAACCACTCCACAGACCGTGTTCTCCAACAGCGAGTTCCGACGAGCACCGGGGGAGACGTAGTCGTACCACAGTGGAAATAGAACGCGTCGTAGTAGCCCTCTCAGTCCCTTCTCCCCTGAGTCCCGAAGGGTAGGGTGCCCAGGACACACGAGGAGCACCCTCGAACCACTAAGCCTGTGTCAGAGGACAATCCTCTCGAGCACGACGACATTACTTTGCCACTGTAAGTATAAACCTTCGGGTCGGGAAGACCACCATGATCTTCCTAAAGCTGTGTCGTGGTGGGACAAAATTAATGAAAACGAAATGTCGCAGAAGACACTACTCTTGTAACAAGACAATTACGAAATACGACCTGTCAGAATGGAAAATAACATAAAACAGTCACAAGGACTCTATGACAGAAAGTAACTGTTTTAATTAAACTTAAAAATTCAAGTAGTAAACTTCTGTCAGCTTTGGAAACACTGCCAATTAGAAGGGCAAATCCTTGAATGCAAAGGTCTGTGGGTCCGGAAAACAGAGAGAGTACCTTCCCACCACCATAAGAAATAAAACGACCCGACCAGCATCAAGACTTGGACGTGTCCGCACATACGGACAGTCGACACCTCTCACCGACAAAAGTCAGACAGAAGATCAGTGAATGGCACACACAGACACACACAGGGCGGGGAGCGACGGGACACCTGAGACCTAAGTAAAACCCCTCTTCTCAGGACGGAGAAGGTCCCTCCGTCAGGGGAGTAGGGTGACGTAAAGGCAGGACAAACCGGAACCTGTCGGGTAGAAGTCTGAACGAACCGTAGGGGGTCTTCGGGGTACCACTCCTAACCATCATAGGAACCAAGACGAACTGGGACTTAAACTCTTCGTCTATCCCAGACCTGCGTAAGTATCCAAAACCCATTCAAACGTACTACCGTAGGTCAACCCTTCGAGAAAGACCCTATGCTCACGGGACAGGACCCGGTACGACACGTGGGACACCTCGAGCCCCACAGACGACCACCTGCCCGGTGGCACCCTTCCGGGAAGGATCTGACCCACTCACAGTGACGACTCAACAATGGTCTGGAAAGGAAACACACACACCAACCTTTCGTACTACAGCCGTAAACCTTCCCTTGTTTGGACCCAAACTTGGAGGAACACAACGGTCGTAGGAATAGGAGTGCAAGATCGTAGAGACGGGACCTTCGTCGACATCGTAGTGACCTTGCGTCCAGGGCAGGTCCACGTAGGCTGCCGTCACTCCCCGTCGCTCCTAGGAGTCGAAATTGACAAAAGGGAAAAGTCGGTAGGTTTCCAAGACCACTATCGTAGGACTCTAAAAATACTAGTGAATCTTTTGCAACGGAAAAGAAGTCAAGGCAAAGTAAGTACATAAAGAGTCAACAGAAGATTCGCGGAAGAATGTGGCACTTTTCTCACCGGAGACTCCAGTCATGTTAGGACTCAAATTAAAAAAACTACTTTCCATAAAACAGGGGAGAGCTCTTCGGGGTCGGAAGTAAGGTTTGTCGGGCTTGTCGGAGTAGCACTTCGAACCCTAAACAACTCACAGATTTATCAGTGACAATACTGAGATTTATAAATCATACTCTTTCGATCTGTCTTCCTTTTGAAATATAATTGAGTCCTTAAAGACCTTCCCTAGTCTCCGTGAGTTGTCTTTAGTTCTCCAGGAAACAAAGACTTTGTAAGACCTTCATTCACTTCCGTAAAGAAAAAGCGGGTTCAACCATAGAAGAACCTCTAAAGTCCAAAGCCAGTGCAGACGGACACCTTGGTGGGTTAACCACTAGTCGTGGGTCTCTCAAGACACAGAGGACACCCAGACCCACGGCGACCACACCAAGGATGTCCTTCGGACACCCCGACACGAACCACCCCCAGGTCCACTAGCCCGGGACCTTTATCGTGGATACGGAAACAAGGACTCCTCCCACGGCATAGAATCATGGAGAAAAGTCGAGTGGTCCAAGTTTTTAGTACAGAAACAAGATAGACGACATCAATGTATAAGTGAAAGAATTTTTATCTACTTTTACGAATTTCACCACTTGTCGAACTGTCCGTTGATACAGTAAATTTTTTTAAAAATCATATTTTTCATTTAGAGGGTTTGCATATATTAGTCGACTTCCAGTGTCCGTACTTTCTACGTAAACCTTAACCAGGACCCCGAAAACCTACTGCAGGTTCCTTTCTAAAAAGGAGACCTTTACTCCCCTCTGGAGAGTCCTACACTCCCAATCTCCACCACTACCCGTGCACTATGAGTCAACAGCATATTGGACCACGGGAACGGTTGCACGGTCGGTCAACAACACGTCTCTGGGAGTACGGATACACTGGTAAGCGGAAAAATAAAGAAAAATTCTAAAAATTTGAACCTCAGTTGAATCGAGGACCTTAAATCTCAACAAGGTAAACTGTATTTGTAATATTGTGAAAAGTCCGAATGTGTAAGAAACTCCCCCTTTCGTCCGTGGAAAGTAGTCTACGGAAACGTACGTACCCATTATAAGTAGAAACTCGTCAACCTCTTATTAGTCCCCAGAGAGGGGAACACTAGGATCTTCAAGTCGCAGGGGAGATTTGTGGTCGCCGGAAGCGTCGAACGTCCACTGGCGACACAAGTCGTAGACTGTCGTCCCTGGAACAAACGACCCAGGATCGAGTATTGGTCGCAAACAGATTGTAAATGACACACGACATAGGATTCAGAAATTTGCGCAAACGAGTGAAGTACGAGCATTTTCGGGACCTCCCTCTACAATAGAAGTACAGCTAAAACGCCACCCCGTGTGACTACGAGTCCCTCACCCCACTAGGCGGGTGTCCAGTGGGCGACTCTCCCTCACCCCAGTCCTCCACCGTCCACAGCAGGTCGAGGGCGTGGTCTAAGAATCGGACTCACGGGTCTGCCTGGAAGACGTCACCGAAAGATTCAGGAGCTGGGACCGGAGAGGGTGCAGTCCAACCTCCGTCCCGTCCGAAACAAAGGTGGTAACTCACCAGTCCCATTCGATCAAGTCGTAGGGACCCACTGCACAGGAGGTGGGTTCCTGTGGCACAGTGTCTGCGTGTCCGTGTCGCCACGAGTCCTGAAAACAGGTGCCTTGGAAACGAGAGACGGCTAGAGGGACTCAGTAGCTTACTCACACAAAGGAGACCCGAACCCCTCAACTCACAGTCCACGATCCCAGGAGACCCTCCGTCGAGGGAGGGGAGACGGGACGTCTCCTCACCTCGTGTGTCTCGACAGAACCACTGGTCTGCGAGGGGAGACCGTCCCCCTTGGAGGCAGAGACAAGGGGGTTGGGGACTGAGACGTCGTCACAGAACCGGGAGGGTCATCTTCACTCTCGTAACTTTATCCTCTTTATCGGTCCTAAGGGTGAGGGGGACACCGTGTGCGCACCCGGGACGTGTCCCGGAGAGTCTGTGACCTGTGACACCGGTCTTGGACCAGAGTCTACTCCTGCCAGGGGTCCCGCACCCCACTCCCGACATCGGACCCTCCTGGACCCTTCCTACACCCGACACTAGATCCACGGTTCCTATGGAACGTCCATATCTGAACCGGAACGTTCTCTCGTCTCTGGACGGGTCAGGAATGGACGGACGGAAAAAAACCCCCCCGCCCCACCCCCTTCGTGAGCCCGTCACCGGACCCTGGTCGTCGAAGGGTTCCGTACAGACCACAGACCCCGGAGACAGGGACACCAGTCGCGGTGCCGTTGATCTTTGGGCGACGAACACCTGAGGAAAACTTCTCAGACAGAAAATTTGTCAGAGGAACTTTTCTTCTTGTAAAGACAAACAAATTTTTAACAAAATTTTGAACATAAGAACCCACGTCCCACATTTTAAGTGTGAACACGTTTAAGTCGTATCAGTCACCTCCGGAGGAACGGAAAAGTCGAAACCTCGACCCGTCGTACGACTCGGACTTCTCCCCCGACGTCCCCGTCACCGGGACACTGACACTGGACACTGGCACTCGTCGGCGGTGAACATCCACGGAGAAAGGTCGGTCCACCGGCGGTCTGCGGGTCTCGGGGTCGTTCGCGCTGTCCATTCGAGACCAATGAAACGTCACCCAGACAAGTGACAACTACTTCCCCTCTAATCATTTACGTAGAATAACGTTCAGTGATTCACACTCGTCTCTGCAGGGTGACCCGGGAAGGAAGGTCCCAAAGACGTCCTCGGGGGCGGACGAGCCACCGGAGGGACGAGGGGTAGAAACTCGACTCCACCCACCCTCCCCTCTAGTGTTCCTCGAACCAGGCCCGGGACGTCGAGCGGGAAATTCGGCGGCAGGGACGACGAAGGGCGAGGCCAGGGGGACCGAAGACACGTCACTCACGACTAGACGTGTACACGAGTCGACGACAGCACAGACTTGGAAAAGATGGGGTCCCTGACACTGGACGGCCCGGGGAGACAGGTACCCTAAAAGTCCGTTCTCATGACCTCTCCCACCGGCAGAGGAAGAGGTCCCCTAGAGGGGTTGGGTCCCTAACTTGGACACCGAGGACGTAACCGTCTGTCTAAGAATTGGTGACTCGGTGAACCCTTCCGGACTCACGGCTATGCGAGGGTCCAATAAGACTCTAAGGGCACCGCTCGGGAGTTCTCAACCGTCGACAAGAAATATCTCGGCTCCACCTTCCGGGACGAGTCCGGGACAAAGGAGGGGAGACAACCCCCAGACGGGTGGACATGGTGACGCCGACCCCCGCACACACGGCACTGCCGGACCCCGACCACGACCGGGCAAGGTGGAGTGACGGAGGACCCCGCCGGCTGTGCCACTACCTGGAAGAGGGAGTGGGGCCGACCGGACGGGCACCCAAGAATCGTACGACAGCCACGTAGACTCCACAGACCTTCTCGTGCCTCCGACCTACCGGAAGGACGTGCACGCGAACGACCTCGGAAACGGGTCTTCGTCATCACCCATCACCTCTGACATAGTCAGTCGAGTCGACGACCTTATTTGTGGTGTAAGGCCGACGCTAGAACCTCCGGTCTTCACGTTCTAGTCCCACACCCGCCCGATTGGAGAGGACTCCGGACAGAGACCCGCACACCTGTCGACAGGAGAGGGACACCGGAGTGCACGACACAAAGACACAGGAGAAGAATCTTCCTGTGGTCAGTATACCCTACTCCGGAGGTCCTTCAGGAGTGAAATTGGAAGTAATACAGAAATTTCGTGTCAGTGCAAGACTCTAGGACCTCCAACCCCGAAATGGTACCGACACAAACTTAAATAGGGGATTGTCGTCCCTGACGGGGGCTCCGGTTCACCGACTTCCCCCTGACCCCTAACGCCGGGTGCCAGGAACCATCCTTCCTATACGAGACAGGTAGAACGCAGGAACGGCGAACGGTCGAGTGAAGAGGTGGAGACGAAAGACAACGGAGGAACGACTGGAACATGAAGGGAGGTCCAAAGGAGACACCAGACCAGGCGTCTCGTCTTGTCTTCCCAAGAATTAGAAAACCCAAGGAAGTCATCTACGAAGGACTCACAGAAGGAATAGAGTCTCCGATTGCACCATGTATAAGACAAGGCTGAAGTTTTTCACACTGCAAAAGTACAGAGGCAGGCCAATCACCCGTCCTGCCAACTCGAAAGGACGTCACACTACAAGGAGGGACCCACAGTCACTCAGAAAGGCTTGAAAGGACTTGGAAGTACCCGGAGCACCACCTGTCTAACACGGGAGTCTGTCTGACGAAAGACACTGCACCCTGGAAATAGGAGAGGAGGGTCGTCTCCACATACTTCTAGTGTCTTCGTGGAACAGAGGACCCTCTTATTTAGTGTCACGTTTACGCGCGACACCGACACTGTCGCGGTGGAGACCTCAGGCTCCGAAGCCCGTGTCCGGGGCCCACAGCCCCCGAGCGGGACAGGGACACACCTAACACACCCCACGACACCCCGGACCCGGCGTACTACGAGAGTCCGACCAGGGGACGGGGAACTAGGACGGAGGGGAAGTGGACACTCGGGAAGGCTTAACAGGACTCTACGGACCTCCCATCCCTGGCACAGACAAAGACGGTTCGGAAGTATCACATTCTCTGTGTAAACTTTTTCCGTTCTTTTGTGGGAACTCGGGGGGCTCGGGGGTGAAGAGTCGTGTGGACTGGTCGGACGTGGAGGGCAGGAGGAAGACCAGTCTAACCAGTTTGTGTTTTCTGAATTTCGACACCCAAGACTGTCGGCCCGGCCCGTGGAGAACCGTGCCTGTGTCGTAACTTTACTTCGGAGCAAATTGTCAATTAGGAGGACAAACCCGAGCTTTAGATTAATAGGTGCGTCGAATCCGTCACCCAGGTGACTACACCTTCCGTGTCGTACCCTAAGTAGGGTGGCTGGGGAGGGGGCGGTGGCTCCTACCCCTCGACACAGACACTGGCGGGTCGGGAGCAGGGGTCTCCAAGTCGTCCTCGTCACTGATTTCCCACCGGGGTCTCACAGGACACCCCTGAAAGGTTTTACAAGAGTCGGGGTCTTGGGAAGGAACTGACCCTGACAACGAGTCTACGGGACAGGGTCGTGGCAACGCCTTGGGTGCCGACTCTACCCCGGACCTCGGGGGTGACTGTGGCTCCCCGTCCCGACACCCTCGGAGGCAACGAAGGGACACAGGGACACTGGCAAGAGTACTACCCGAAATCGTCCCTACTCGGTCCCACCTTTCGGAAACCGAAAGATTTCGGCCAAACACCATAAGGCACCGACGTATGACATGGGAAGCGGGACCGGTCAAGGACTTTACGTACGACCACCCCACACGTCCCTCACCCCCCACGTGTCCAGGCATCTGAGTTGCGAGTCTGGTAATGTCGTCCGACACACCTGACACGTACGGACGGTCCCACGTCCCGCCCCCAGGAACCGTAGGACCTACTCGGAGACGTCATGCCCCTTGTGTAAACTGGGTTCAGTCCGAGTGGACTCGCGGAATTTATCTACGAACTAACTTTGTAGCTATCTGCGTAGGAACGAACGGACTGAAACTAGACGAATAAGGCATTCAAGGAGCACTCGTCGGTACACCATGGAACCACGACCCCGATGGAACAGACGTCCGCACTTTGCGTGAACTCATCGCACTAAGTCAATTCGTGAGAGCAAGACAACCTAGACACTCAACCCACCTTGGGTCCGGGGACCTCAAGGTCTTTCTACCACATAGTGTTTTATTCTCCCAAGCTCCCCCGGGTCACCCTCCCGTCAATACCCTTACCAAAACAGTGGAGTCCGAAGACATATGTCACCGCGGGTGGTCCCGTGGGTCGGGTCTGGATCCACTTGGGTCACACCCCGAGTACCCCAGCACCCACCATTGCACCCCACCCCACCTAGCCTACCGTCGTCTCAAAGGACCTAGAGTCCTCCGGACAAACTAATCCCCGGTACCACTACTCTCTCTATTTCCACGGTTACCAAGGACAGTAGGCTAGAGACAGAAGGGTGAGGTCTGGGGTTTCTCCGGAGACTCACGAAGGGAGACGGAACGGTAGGAGCCCGGGGCACAAAACCGACCGACAAAACAACCGCGACCTATCGAAAAGTGAGTGAACCCAGTCTCGTAGTGCAGGGGTCGGAGGCACAGGGACGACGCCGGGTGACTGCCGGGTCGGAGACCGCTAGCGGGAGGGCGGTCCCGGGTATCTCCGCCAGGACGGGGACGTCCCACCGACCACCCTCTCGCGGAGAGGATAACCGAACAAACGGGAACTCCACGTCCGTCTCCTCTCGAGCAATAACGACAACGTCAATAAAATTGAATGCATCGTTCTGTGCCGAACCGATTCCCATCTCTGGTAAAAAGACGGGTCAACGTGCCTAGTCAGTAAGGAAGGGTAAATGTCATAGCAAACTTGGTTTCACAGGAGTCTTAGAGTGATTTCTACCTTGCCGAAGACGGAAGGAGAGAAGTTCTCGTCTTCTAGTGTCACACGCGGACCGACAAACCAGGAGCGTAGTCGAGAGGCTCTTGTCCAGAGAGTCTCTGCGGGCACACGACACTACGCCCGAGATAAAGGGAAGGAAGGACCCGTAGGAGAACAGAGAGCCAAAGACCTAGTTGGACGAGGGGACTGAAGACATAGACGAAGGACAAAGGGGAGGGAGTGCAGGGGACAAGTGACACAGACGACGGTAGAGTCGTGCGTCACGTAGGAGACGTCTCGAGGGTATACCCAAATAAGGACGGAGTAAAAGCCACGAAACGGGAAGGACGGGACTCGACCACTACAACGGACACGGACAGTGATAGTGACCCAATTTGGGTCTTCGTTTCACTCGTTGGGACTCGTTCCGGGTCACTGGAGTGTGCACCGTCCTAGAGTCATTTACAGATTAATCGAGACAACCCAGGTCTATACAACCTCGACATAGAATCGTTTAATAAGAGACTACTTCTCTTTGGATTTTCAGTAATTCTAACTTCCTCCTCTTTACGGATCTCCGACAGTACGTCACTCCGTTCAGTCTGTCTCTTTTTGTTTGTGACATAAAATTGTGCGTATACACCTTAAATCTTTTCACCACGTCTACTTCGACAAACGTTTCGTCTTCTCCGAGTCTACATTTGCTTGTTTGTATACCTGTGGTTCCGCCTGTTGCCCCACCCGACTTAACCTTCTAACCTAACTGTATATATGTGATGATCTATCGTACAACTTTTCGTCTCTGTAATGAAACGGTTGTTTCCAGGCAGATCAGTTCCGATACCGAAAAGGTACCAGTACATACCTACGCTCTCAACCTGACACCTCTTCCGACTCGCGGTTTCTTAACTACGAAAACTTGACACCACAACCTCTTCTGAGAACTCTCAGGGAACCTGACGTTCCTCTAGGTTGGTCAGGTAAGACTTCCTCTAGTCGGGACCCTAAAGAAACCTTCCTTACTACGACTTCGACTTCGAGGTCATGAAACCGAAGGAGTGCGCTTCTCAACTGAGTAACCTTTTCTGAGACTACGACCCTCCCTAACCCCCGTCCTCCTCTTCCCCTGCCGTCTCCTACTCTACCGACCTACCGTAGTGACTGAGTTACCTATACTTAGACTCACTTGAGGCCCTCAACCACTACCTNCTTACTACGACTTCGACTTCGAGGTCATGAAACCGAAGGAGTACGCTTCTCAACTGAGTAACCTTTTCTGAGACTACGACCCTCCCTAACCCCCGTCCTCCTCTTCCCCTGCCGTCTCCTACTCTACCGACCTACCGTAGTGACTGAGTTACCTATACTTAGACTCACTTGAGGCCCTCAACCACTACCTGTCCCTCCGGACCGCACGACGTTAAGTGCCCCAACGTTTCTCAACCTGTGCTGACTCGCTGACTTGACTTGACTTGACTTGACTTGGCTATATATTTTATCCATTGATTACTCTGGGATAACTTGTCGTATCCCTTGAGTTGAGTCGCGACACACCACCGATTTACCTTTCCTTTAGGTTTTTCCTCCTCTATGTACACATACGTACCGACCCAGTGAAACGACATGTCGTCTTTGATTGTGTTGCAATATTTCGTCGATATAAGGTTATTCTTAAAAGGTTTTTTTCCTTCTCTTTATTACAAAAAGGGACGAATCCTCAGTGAACCTCCACAGCGAAAAGCCGAACGTAAACAAACTCTCCGAAACGTCGAGAACACCCTCACACAAACACTGACGACGCGACTCCTAGACCTGTACCCGGAGGGTCCCGACGGAGACAGTCGACAGGAACGAGTCAGGTCAAGGGAGAAGGACCAAGGACCCTGTGTCCACCCAACGTCGACACAAGACCTGTAGAACCCAAACGCAGCCCCCTGAGACCTAGGACAAAATTGGAAGAACCGTCCCTCAAAGTGACAACTTCACATCTGCGCCCGGAGCACCCTACCTGCAGCCACCGGAACCCCAGACACTAAGAAGTCCCAAATGGTGAGGCGAGTAAGCCAGTCGTACCCACTCACGTCGAGGAGAAATCAGAGAGAGTACGGAAGGACCTCGTGACGGAGGGGCCCCGGGGACTCTCGTCCCGGTGTTCGAGTCGAAAGAGTGACACCTCACCCTACGTAGAGGGTGACCTGGGACACCTGACCCTACACCCCCTCCCCCGTTTACGGTCAAGTGGGGAGGAGAGGGGAGGACTGGGGGAGAACTGCGGTAGTCCCGACCTCCGCTGCGACGGGACGGGGACGTCCGCTCGACCCACAGGTGAAGGAGGTCCATCCTGCCTCTTCTGGTCGAGAAGAACCGTCGGTCGTGTCACAATCCCGGAGACTCGGACTCGTGATCGATGGGTGTCCGGTCCCGGGTCAAGTCAAATCAAGTGAAGTCAGCGAGTCAGCACAGGTTAAGAAACGCTGGGGTACTTAGCGTGGTCCGGAGGGACAGGTAGTGGTAGAGGGAGTCAAGTGAGTCTGAGTGCAGGTAGCTCAGGCACTACGGCAGATCGGTAGAGTAGGAGACGGCAGGGGAAGAGGAGGACGGGGGTTAGGGAGGGTCGTAGTCTCAGAAAAGGTTACTCAGTCGAGAAGTATACTCCACCGGTTTCATGACCTCGAAGTCGAAGTCGTAGTAAGGAAGGTTTCTTTAGGGTCCCGACTAGAAGTCTTACCTGACCAACCTTGAGGAACGTCAGGTTCCCTGAGAGTTCTCAGAAGAGGTTGTGGTGTCAAGTTTTCGTAGTTAAGAAGCCGTGAGTCGGAAGAAGTGTCAGGTTGAGAGTGTAGGTTTGTACTGGTGACCTTTTTTGTATCGGAACTGATCTGCCTGGAAACAACCGTTTCATTACAGAGACGAAAATTTATACGACAGATCCAACCAGTATTGAAAAGAGGGTTCCTCATTCACAGAAAATTAAAGTACCGACGTCAGTGGTAGACGTCACTAAAACCTCGGGATCTTTTATTTCAGACTGAGACAAAGGGGTAGATAAAGGGTACTTCACTACCCTGGCCTACGGTACTAGAAGCAAAAGACTTACAACTCGAAATTCGGTTGAAAAAGTGAGAGGAGAAAGTGAAAGTAGTTCTCCGAAAAATCGAGGAGAAGTGAAAGACGGTATTCCCACCACAGTAGACGTATAGACTCCAATAACTATAAAGAGGGCCGTTAGAACTAAGGTCGAACACAAAAAAGGTCAGGTCGCAAAGAGTACTACATGAGACGTATTTATTTAATTTATTCGTCCCACTGTTATATGTGGGAACTGCCTGAGGAAAAGGATAAACCTTGGTCAGACAACAAGGTACAGGTCAAGATTGACAACGAAGGACTGGACGTATGTCTAAAGAGTTCTCCGTCCAGTCCACGAGACCATAAGGGTAGAGAATTTCTTAAAAGGTATCAAATAACACTAGGTGTGTCAGTTTCCGAAACCGTATCAGTTATTTCGTCTTTATCTACAAAAAGACCTTGAGAGAACGAAAAAGGTACTAGGTCGTCTACAACCGTTAAACTAGAGACCAAGGAGACGGAAAAGATTCTGGTCGACCTTGTAGTCCCTCAAGTGCCAAGTGCATAACGACTTCGGACCGAACCTCTTAACACTCGTAATGAAATGATCGTACACTCTACTCACGTTAACACGTCATCAAACTCGTAAGAAACCGTAACGGAAAGAAACCCTAANAGGTCAGGACACCGGTGACGACTCAAAAGGTTTAAACGACCGTATAACTCACGTCGTGAAAGTGTCGTAGTAGAAAGTCCTAAACTTTGCCGAGGTGACCTTAAGGTAGTGGAGGTGATCGAAACAACCATCACTACGAAAGATTCCGGGTGAACTGAAGTGTAAGGTTCTACAGACCGAGATCTAATCACTAGTGTAGTAGTACTAATAGACCCAGCACTTCTAGAAAAAACATGTCAAGAAGACACATAAGAACGGTGGAGAAGAATTATAGAAGACGAAGACAATCCAGGTATGGTAAAGACAGGAAATAGCTCGGGTAGAAACGTACTTTACAAGGGAACCATAGAGATTAATAGAACTTCTCTAGAGATCAGAAAGGGTAAGACAACAAAAGGAGATAAAGAAACGTAACTAGCGGCTTCTTCCGAAAGAATAGAGAAGAACGATAAGAAACCTTGAGACGTAAGTTTCCTCGTATAGAAAGGAAAAGAGGAGACGAAAAGCGGAGAGAAGAAAAGTGTCGATAAACATTCCGGAGGGGTCTGTCGGTAAAACGAAAAAACGTAAAGAAAAGGTACCCCTACCAGAAACTAGGGACAGAGGACATGTTACAGTACTTGAGTAAGGTATCAAGTAGTCCGTGAGATAGATAGTCTAGATCCGGGAATTTAGATAAAGAGTGAAGATGACATATTAGTATTCCGTAACCTAAATCCAGTATGGACTTACCCGATCTCCAAAAGGGATAAAAGAAGTTAAACTCAGACTTAAACCATTATTCCTCAAGTACTAGACTCGGTGTCAGTCGAGGACCAGAACAAAAACAACTGACATATCTCGAAGAGGTAGAAACCGACGTTTCTTATATTAGTTAGACTAAAGCCACAACTGGTAGACCACTACAGGTACACATCTCAGAAGAGAACACAACAACCTTCTCCCACAAACGATACTGGTCACGTAAAAGAACCGTTTTGAGATAATCAGAAACGGGACGAAGTAAGGTGTAAGGTTCCGGTTTAAACGGACAATGCGGTCCACAAAGAACTGAAAGATGAAAACGGAAGGTCAGGGGATATTACTTTTCTTGTATAAAAAACCCACAATCAAGATTTTCCAGAACATCCAGAAGTATCTTGGCAAGTTGAAGTCGAAGAAGTCACAATGACAAACCCCGTATCTGAACCTATTGACACTATAACTTACCAAACGGAACCTCTGCTTGTCTCTAGTAAGACAGCAAAAACTCTAACGTAGGTTCATGACGTAAAACCTGAGAAAACAACTGGTACTACCGATGAGGTAAAGAAGACTCCCTAAGGACGGGCGTCATCATCTATATTACCAGTAGACTCAATTTAAGTGGGTAAGGTCAGGTAAAATCAAACGACTAAGGATCTTACAGCCGCAAGTGGGAACGGTAGAGAACAAACTGGTGAAGGTTAAACGAAACTAAGTACCTGGACTGTAAGGTCCAAGGATACGTTATAACGAGAAATGTCGTAGCCTAGAACGAAGATAGTAGTCAGTGTAGGTGTCGACCCATAACAAAAACGAAACCGACGTAGGGAAGTAAGAAAGACCTCAATAAAGAGGTGAGTAGAGGTCATCGTATAACCCGTGGATTACTGGACCCCTCAAGAAGAAAACCATAGGATAGTAAAACGGAAAGGTATGACAAGTACCCCAAGAGTTCCGTTCTTATGACTTCACTGAACGGTAAGGGAAGAGGTCACCTGGTACGAGGGAGTAAAGTGGTGACCGGAAACAACCTCATCCCACCCATAGGGACCTTTCCGAGACCGAGACAACCCATCCCACCCATAGGTACCTTTCCGACACCGAGGGAACCCAGCCCACCCCTAGTGACCCTTCCGACACCAAGAAAATCCATCCCACCCCTAGTGACCCTTCCGAGACTCAGACAACCCATCCCACCCCTAGTGACCCTTCCGATACCGGTGTAAGGGTATTCTATGAACAGAAAGACTGAAGGTAAGAAAGTCCTACTCTCAGAATCGAGGTAGGTACACGGACGTGTACCGCCATAGAGTAAGAAAAAATACTGACTTATCCGTAATAAATAAAAAAAACAAAGAAAGTTTAAAATTGAAAAATAACTGTATGTCAACTACATATTATAATATACAATGTGCATATGTTATATCACTAAGTGTTAAAAATTTTCAATATGAGATAAATATCAATAATATTTCATAACTGATACAAGGGGCATAACACGTCACATAGGAACATCGAATAAAAAATTTTTAAAAACAACCTCATATCAACAAAATGTGACGGGGTAGTCAAAGACGACGTGTTGGTTCACTTGGTCGATAGGTGTGTGGGGGAGATAAAAAGAATTTCGAAGCACGAACATTCGTCACTGTTAGTTCCAGTTTCAATTTGAACCTGTTTCACGTGACGTCCGCATGTCAACCGCACAATGAATTCTATTCCGCATCCTAAACTTGGGTCGTAAGAGTCGAGTCTGAGCTGACGAGACACTGCGGCGGTCACAGGGTCCTACACCACGTCCCGACGGACCGAGCCGGACGTGGCAGATCCTATACGCTCGACGTCCGTCATCTGTCGGTACGCCTCGGGCGCGAGACACCCCCCTCCTCCGTGTCTCTGGTCTCTTGACGCTGTGGGCCGTGTAGCTGAGATTGTTCGCGCCACACACACACGCACACGACCGAAGGGACCACCGAGTCTGCCATTTCGCAGACAGATGTTACGCCCTCTGGACCCAAGCTAGGGACCCAGTCCTTCTAGGTGACCTCTTCCTTTACCGTTAGGTGAGGTCATGATAACGGACCTTTTAGGGTACCTGTCTCCTCGGACCATCCGACGTCAGGTACCCCAACGTTTCTCAGCCTGTACTGACTCGCTGCAAGGCAACGACACACACACGGCCCCGGAGAGCATTCACCAAGACACCTAAGTTAATAGCCTAGAAGTGTTGTCGGGAGACTTCACTTATATTTGAGAGGAGTAAAATGTCTCTCCTGTGGTTCCGTGGTCATTCAATCTATGTCGAGTAAGTAAGGGAAAGAAGTGACTAGGGTATAGTGATTGCAAATAAACACCCTGAAGTCACCACCAGGTCACCAATTAGGAGACACGAAGGTTACGGTCCCTACACCCAAACTAAGGATCGACCCCTTGATTCTAGTGTGTACGACACCGTTTTTATTTCTTTATTTACTTTTCAATTACAACGTGAACTACTTGTATTTCATTATTAGTATTTTGTCAAATGAGTATTGGTGTTTGGCTATGTCCATTACTCAAACGTAAAAGACCTCGCAGTCCATTTCGACGGACTAAATAAAACAGACCGGAGAACGGGAGCCGTAGTAATAAAACTCTACGTAGACACAACGTCGTTCTTGAACAAGGAAAAAACAACGACTCATCGCAAGGAAACGTCTCTTCCGCTACCGTGGGGTGAGGTCATGAGGACGGACCTTTTGGGGTACCTGCCTCCTCGGACCACCCGACGCCAGGTACCCCCGCGTTTCTCAGTCTGTGCTGACTCGCTGAAGTGAAAGTGAAAAGTGAAAGTACGTAACCTCTTCCGTTACCGTTGGGTGAGGTCACAAGAACGGACCTCTTAGGGTCCCTGCCCCCTCGGACCACCCGACGGCAGACACCCCAGCGGGTCTCAGCCTGTGCTGACTTCGCTGAATCGTCGTCGTCGTCGTCGTAAGGAAACACACCTAGGTAACGTCGTTCAAGTAGGTAGGTGGACACCCATCAGTAAACCCGACGAGGTCCAAAAATACTAAAATTATGTCGACCGTAAGAAATGACGGACCCAGGGAGAAAGCTCCTCACGAGACGGGAAGACGGTGGGAGGAAAGACCTGGAGTAGAAGAGGACGGGTTTAGGTCTCAAAGACCAAACACCACACCGACGCCCAGACGGTCAGTCGAGAAGACAAGACCAGACCCTCTCTCGTTCCCATCCCGACCAGTCCTTCTACTAAAGGTTCCGGTCGGTTGCGCCCCTTGTTCCGGGGTTCTATTTCTCCAGACCTGTATACACCTGGGGTGGAGCGATTAAGAGAGACTCGGCCTAATATCACAGTCCCTGGTCTGGTGACACCTACGACACTTAGACGGGAATAAAACGACGAAAATGAGTACAACCCTTACCAATCTCTACTAAGGACCCCCGTATCCCTCGAGTACCATCGAAAGAAAAGTCTATCGAGTCTGACACCAGACCCTCCAGGGTAGGACCAATCGTCGTTCAATAGTGGTCTGAACCTCCAGACACGCCCGACTTAGACGTAAGACCCCTCTGGGTAGTAGATTCCACAAACGACAGAAATAGAAGGATCCTACCACCAGTCGTTTAAATCTGACCCCTGAACAACCAGAAACACTATATTTTTGAACGGGAAGAACGGAACGGTAAGCCTATCTGAACCGAAGTGTACAACCCCTCACCCGTCTGGGATTCGGACTCTTGACGGACACATAAAGAAAGAAAAGACATTTTTTTTTTTTTTTTTACATACATATATATACATATATATACATATATTAAATAAATCGACACAGTCCGGAGTCAACACCATGTGTCCTAGAACCAACACAGACCACCCTAGAAAGTGACGTCCCAAACCCGAGACAACAACTCACCGCTCTCGGTGTCTCACGTCCGAGCCATTAACGTCGTGCGTCCGAATCAATGATGTACCGGACACCCTAGAATCAAGGGACCGGCCCCGAGCTTGGGTACCGGGGACGTAACGGTCCACCTAAGAGTTGGTGACCTGGTGGCCCCTTGAGTGATACATACATGAAGACGGACGCCAACCAACAAACTTTAATTCCCATCGATGGGATTGTGCCGAGGTAACGAGTGGGCTGTTCACCGAGAACGGTTCGAACTGGGCAAACACTAGTACCTTCGAAGACAACCTGTCCCGACGGGGTGTCACCTCTGTGTTCCTTCCCACTCCTACCCTTGGAAACACACACGGGGACGAGCCCGTCTTTGTTCTTCTCTGCGTCACTCCTTTCGACAAAAAGAATCAGAAACCAGAACTAGGTCTCTACCATCGTCGTGTAAGTTGAAACGTTTATCCAGGCTACTCACCAATCTCGACGCAGAGGACACCAACAACAAGTAAACGAGTCAGGACAGACTGAGAAACGTAGTGGTCCCTGACGTCGTGTGGTCCGAAGGGACAGGTAGTGGTAGAGGGCCTCAAACGAGTTTGGGTACGGGTAACTAACCTACTATGGTAGGTTGGTAGAGTAGGAGACAACGGGGAAAGAGGAGGACGGAAGTCAGAAAGGGTCGTAGTCCCAGAAAAGTTTCAAGAAACGTAGTTCCCCGGTTTCATGACCTCGGAGTCGTAGTCAGGAAGATGACTTACAAACCCCAACTAAAGGAAATCCTAACTAACCAAACTAGAGGAACGACAGGTCCCCGGAGAGTTGTCAGAGAGGTCGTGGTGTCAAGTTTCGGTAGTTAAGAAACCGTAAATCGGAAGAAATACCAGGTTGAGTGCATACTTAGACATGTACTGATGACCTTTTTGGTATCGAAACTGATATGCCTGGAAACGGCCTTTTAACTACAGAGACGAAAAATTATATGACAGTTCCAAACAGTATCGAAAGGAAGGTTCCTCGTTCACAGAACTAAAGTACCGATGTCAGTGGTAGACGTCACTAAAACCTCGGGTTCTCTTACTTTAGACGGTGACAAAGGTAAAAAAAGGGATAAACGGTACTTCACTACCCTGGTCTACGGTACTAGAATCAAAAGACATACAACTCAAAGTTCGGTTGAAAAAGTGAGAGGAGAAAGTGGAAGTAGTTCTCCGAGAAATCAAAGAGAAGCGAAAGACGGTAATCCCACCACAGTAGACGTATAGACTCCAGTTCTGACGAGGGACGTCAGAACTAAGGTCAAACATCAAGTAGGTCGGAGCGTAAAGTGTACTATGTAGAGGACTCTACAATGGATACCGGCTGAAACATTAAAGGGTTACCTGAAGGACGGAACCATGGAGGGTCCCCTAGAACCGAGGACCCTATCGTCTCCGCCGAAAAAGATCCCAGAAGGAGTACCTCCCGACGATGTCCGAGCGTACACCAGACGTCCGGTCTGTAAAGTTCTTTGTTTAAAAGGAAAAGAGAAGGACATTTACTCCTGTTGGTCGCCGTTGTAATCAGCCTCACAGTGACCTAGGTGTCCGGAACTGTCAGGTCAGAATCCTCCAAGCAAAGAGAAATTCAATCTCCGAGTTTCCTTCTACCTCCCTACATTATTGTACGTTACTCTAAATACCATTCATGTCTGACTACTTTCTCGAGGTAAACTTTCACAACGTACAAAAGTCTTTATTGTCGCGAACCGGGCTTGTACCGTACCTCCTCCCTTTTCCCATCGTAAAGTTTCCACGACGAAGAAACATGACAGTTCCTCATAAAACTGTTTAATACGGTATCTGTGCGCTCAACCACACATTCCAGGTCGTCCACACACTACCTACACCTACCTAAGTAGTCCTCTAATAATGAAAGAATCAATAACGTCAAGAACCTTGGTACCCCCTTTTATGACGGAACTTTTATTGTCTAGGACACTCAATACGTTTGAGGTCTTCTTTTTGAGGAACACCGATAAAAATCACTGAGACTATTACACTTTCACAACGCTGGTTCATCTATGTTGTAGAAAAATTTAAAAAAACCTTTGTTTCGTTAAATTTTGAGTGTCAAATTTTAAAGTATCAATACTTTTTTTCTTGAAACATTATGCTTCGGTTTAAAGTATGTATTGTCTACTTATACAAATATTCATGAATGTCTATAAACCTCAAATTCTTAAAAGTCGTAGCAGACCTAACATCTTACACCTGGGTAAGTTGGATAAAATTCACTCTTCTGTTCCACAAAATTTTAAAAACTAAACCAGTAAAAGAATTTCGTCTTTAACACTAAAAGGGTCCTAAAAAATTAATGAATTAAATAAAATTAACCTCCTATTAATGAAATGTTGTAACACTACTAAAAACGGTATGCAGTTGTACTTAGTCGGTGTCCACGTGAGTAGGTCCTACAAAAACTTTCTTTTCGACGTCATCGACAGGGGGAAAACGGAACAGGTACTTTCGTCTCGACAAACTATAATCTTAGAGACCGGCCTTGCCTACGGAAACACAAAAGGGACCTGGTCGCAGCCGGCAGACCCGAGGTAGGCATAGAGACCTCAAACAAGGAGGCGGGGGACGGTCGACCCGGGTGGCGACGGATAAAAGAAGGTGAAACGGGACGAGTCGGACGTGCGGGAGGTCCGTCGGATCGGACGGGTGGGTGGTACCGGGAACAGGCACAGGTTACTCTCGTACGTCGGGCCCACACCTTACTGCATGTCCAGGCTCACACGACACGCTACAGTGTGGTGAGGGCCCCCACGGACCCCGAGTCCACGGCCCTTCACACACTCTAGGCCGACACAGCAACCGACACAGAGGTGGAGGGACGGTCCGGTCCGGACACGAGTCGACAAGAGGATGACACACTCACGGCCGTCCCCCGACCCGCCCGTAAGACCTGGACAACTCCCCCATGGGGAGGAGTTACACATAGGGGGTGGGGAGGTCTGAGACGAGGTCTATCGGGGAAGGACGGACTGGGTGGGGGGTGGGGGGTTAGGGGGCTGGACGGTCCCCTCCGCCTCACCTGTCAGTAAAGACGGTCCCGAAACAATGAACTACGTCTAGGGACCCTGGGGACTTCCACCCCTCCCGCCACACAAATTTCGTCTAGACGAAAGCCGTACGGGTGGGGGAGGGGCGGGGTCCATCGTCCAATAACTGTAGACGTGTCCCTCCGGTCTCCTGGAAGGGACCCAGGACCAAAGACATTCGACACATGTATGACCTTCCTACTACGACTTCGACTTCGAGGTCATGAAACCGGTGGACTACGTTCCTCGACTGACTACGACCTTTCTAGCTTCCGTTTTCCTCTTCCCCTGCTGTCTCCTACTCTACCAATCCATCGTAATGGTTGAGTTACCTGCACTCAAACTCGTTTAAGACCCACTATCACTTCCTGNCTTCCACCCCTCCCGCCACACAAATTTCGTCTAGACGAAAGCCGTACGGGTGGGGGAGGGGCGGGGTCCATCGTCCAATAACTGTAGACGTGTGCCTCCGGTCTCCTGGAAGGGACCCAGGACCAAAGACATTCGACACATGTATCACCTTCCTACTACGACTTCGACTTCGAGGTCATGAAACCGGTGGACTACGTTCCTCGACTGACTACGACCTTTCTAGCTTCCGTTTTCCTCTTCCCCTGCTGTCTCCTACTCTACCAATCCATCGTAATGGTTGAGTTACCTGCACTCAAACTCGTTTAAGACCCACTATCACTTCCCGTCCCCTCGGACTACACGACGTCAAGTACCCAAGTGTTTCTCAGTCTGTCCTGACTCGCTGACTTGTTGTCGAAGAGAATGTCTAATTTGGAAAGTCTAGTGAAAAGGACACTGTAAACCCCGTTCAAACATAGATTTGACCCTCCTGAAATTGACCCCATTTATATTCGTAAAGGTCGAAATAAAAATTTGTCGACCTTTACGAGATTCCTCCGTCACTCACTAGACCAGAAAGTGCCCTAAACGTCACGTACCGTCACCACCCGTCTCGGGGTGGAACGTCGTCCGTCGACACAGGAACTGGCCTCACCGACGAGGGCTCCCACCGGGACACCACTCACCCTGGGTCTCAGAGAAGGTCCGACACCACCGCCCGTCTCAGACGTGACCGGAACGAGACGGGTTAAAGGGAAGGAAAATTACCCCAACACTTCCTCCTTCGTCCTAGGACCGAGGTGAGAAAGGAAATGACACTTTTCTGGAGTGTCACTTTACGTACGTAAAATACGCTTCGGTCCACTAAAAGAAAAGGAGAACACGAAGGGACCCGGAAACTCGTCTCGACGAAAGAACTCGTCTTCCCCCTACCCCGCGAAAAGTCTGGACCGGACCAGAGGAGACACCAGGAGACCAGTCGGAGACGGGGACGGGTCAGGGGGAGGGGGCACGGGAGGGACGGGGGGGACGGTGAAGGGGCAGTACGTCTCGGATAAAACACCACACCGAAAGTGAGACTCTCCCTGCCCCCAGGGACCTCCGGACACTCCCCGGCTCGTCGTGGCACCCCGGGACCCGAACCGAACTCTCGCGCCCGACCGAAGAGACGACGCCTTCGACGTCGGCTCTTTGGACCGTCGTCTCAGGACACGAACCTGGTCCGGGCAGCCCCTCTGTGTCGACCACGGACCTAGGGAACACCCGACACACCCCCTCTCCACCTCAGTCCACCGTAACACCAGAAGACTGGCTCGGCCACCTGCCCCGCAAAGACGACTCTGGGTCTTCACCACTGGAGGCCTCCTGGTCCTGAAACCTGTCGACCCGAACTCTCCAGCCCCCTGTCGTCTCACTTGACACGTCCCGCCGACACACACATAGGAATCTTAAGTGCGCTCCAAGCTTCCGCGGGTTTCAAGGACCATACAAATCCGTCACTTCCACCCACTCGGGTACCACCCCTCCCTCCCACTCTAGACTCGTCACCCACGACCCTGGGAGTGACAAGTCCCCTTGACTTCAGCCCCCCGGTGACGATTCCCCTGACCCCCGTCCACCCACGCGCTCGTCCCGTCGTCCCCACGCCGGAACGCCCGAAGGTCCTCCCCTGCCCACTACAGCCCCCCTGGGCCTCGACTGGACACGGGCACCGGATCCTCCCACCCCCCGTCTTCGGGTCGTCCGTCTGCCACCTACTTATTCCTCCACGTCTACAAACGTCCCATCTTTCATGCTGGCCGGAACTCTCAATCCATAGAAGGGCGTCTGGGACACCCACCGCCGGCGGGACCACACCGCTGAGGGTGTCGGACCGCGGGGGTACTACATGTGCACCCACACCCCAGACACACGTATGTGTGTGTGACTGGACATGTGTCCAGGGGTCTCCGTCCGTAAATCCAATAAAGGTCGGTGTGACCTTATTTTTTCATGAACACACGGGTAAATTCCGAGGACCTACTTCTCGCGACACCACTTCGCGTCCCCGTCCACTGACCTCCAGAGGCCCCGACGCCCGTCAGACGTCGACATAGACGGCGGAAGGCGCACCGGAGGGGAACGTCGGAGTGAACGTGTCAAGAAATCCATTTCCGAGACACGGGTTGAGGTCGGAGTCAGCCTACCTGAACCTACACCCCGAACCTCGTCCTGAACCTTTGCGGAGTACCGAGTCACGATTTCTTAGACGGACATTAAGTCCTCTAGGTCCAAGCTAGGGACCCAGCCCTCCTAGGGGACCTCTTCCTTTACCGTTGGATGAGGTCATAAGAACGGACCTCTTATAACCTGTCTCCTCGGACCACCCTATGTCAGGTACCTTAGCGTCTCAACCTGTGCTGACTCACTGATTGTAAAGTAAAGGCCCCCAAGATCACACTCCGGTCTCGATTCTTGGTCCTAAGACACCCCTACTAACACCCCATGACTCTTACCGGTTGTGTCCGTCTTCCTCCCTGTCTTATCCCCCTAGACGAATCACCCCCTCCCCTCCCCGACCCCTCCGTGGATGACTGAGTAATTGGTCTCACCCCTGGCGTCCACCTCCCCCAGACGCCCCGCAGTGAGTCGAAAACTCCCGACGCCTGGACACACCCTTGTCGAGACCCGACACCCTCGACGTTTGTCCACGAGACGACTCCCGTCCCGACCCTCTGTACAGGTGTTCCTCGATATTCGGTCCCACCCACCACCCTCCCCGTCACTCTAGTGAACCTTTGCGTGGAGGACATACTGCCACAGTCTCTCGAAGACACTAGACGTCCTTCTTGGTGACACTTCAGTTTGGGTCTCTCCCTGGGCCTCTTCTCTCAGTAAACCGTCCAAAACCTCCTGACAACTCTGCCAAAGCCACCACTCCGTCGCGTAACTAAACCCCCTAGGTCCGACACCCAAATCTTCGATGACATAGTTGAAAACGTCTACCTAAGTCCCTCCGTCGTTCCGACTGACGACTAATTCTCTCAAGCGGGAGGGAGGAAGGGAGGACGGAAGAGGGGAGGAGGAAGGTCAGGAGGATTTTACCCTTTACTTATCCGTGTAAGGAACCGGACCCCTCCCTCGTCACACCGTCGCCCTACTTTCTCGAGACTCTGAATCCCCGGACTCCCGGTCCCTCGACCCTAACTCGTCTCCCGACCGACATCGGCGGGACGGGCCCAAATCTGAGACGTCCCCCGCCGTCGTCCTACGGACTTCCCTCAAAGTCCCATTATCTTTTATGTAGTCATAACGACGACACCTCTTTCACTACCGGGTCCGACTTTCTGTTTAGGGTCTAAGTCCCTCCAGGGAGCTCCAACGCGGAACCACCGACTACAATGGGAAATACGATGGACCCTTTTCAGGAGGCTCGTCGTGGGATACTGCACCAGAGTCAAAAGAACCCACGGGACTTACATTCTTTTAACTACAGAGTGACATCGAACACCGAAGAAGGAGTCTCCCTCGCTAGTTCAGTGTGGACCTTGTTTTACGACAATAAGAAATAGTCGTCTCTCAAATCAGAAATTAATTTCGACTATATAAATTTCACTTGGTTAGACCTAATAAACCTTCGACACCTGTGAAGGACACCATTTGACCTAGATTACCCAGGTCAGAAAACGGGACCCTGGGAATTCTGTCATTGCGTTGTCCCTTTGGGTAGCGCTACTTCGAATTTTAAGGGCCCGACGACAATGCCTTGGGTCGAACTCCGTCGGTCTGGGATCCTTAGTGTCCCAGAGGATCGCAGCACTGTAAGTCAATTGGATCTGCTGCCAGTGGCACGTCGACAAACCAGAACATCGGAGCAGGGAAGAATAACCGACGTTTGTAGTCCTGTGACTCAATTGGATCTTCCGCCAGTGACACGTCGATAAACCAGAACATTGGACCAGTGGAGAGTGGAACCCTGGGACGGGCTCTTAGTGCACCCTTCCAAACGTCAGGACCGACACTCAAGTAGTACTCGTGACACCCGTCTTCAACTGACCTTCGGAGTCGGGGCCTGAGTCCCTTCCCTGCGCGTTCCCTCGTTTAGGAGGAACGGTCGGGGGGACGAAGCAGTAATAATCTACCTGAGCACTGGTAGGGATGTTCTTATTCTCGTCAGAGAATAAGACCTCTCTCTGAATCCTTCACACTTAGGACACAAACCACCTAGCCGCACATCCCCTGAGACCCCTCTATTGTGTTGAGTCTTCGTCTTCGAGGGACACTCCCAGGGAATCCCAGAGGTCCGACTCGACACTGACTCTCGAGGAGGTCTGTAAAGATCCGACTCCACTGTTCGGATCTTCCCGAAGTGTACAGTCCCGAAAACGATTCACACTGAGGTACTTTGTGACTTAATTATCTAAATTTTTATTCTACCAGACACACGGGGGTCTATCCATTCCACCGCCTGTTTCGTCCCGAACCCTTATCCCAATCTGGTGTCTTAGTGTGTGAAAGATGACGGACTACGCCACTTTCCCGACACTTCAAATTCTCATTCAGGTTGTAGACATGCCCAGTCTTGACGGTCTTTGTCCGTTTGTGTCCTGTGGGACGACCAACCGTAGAAATGTCGACCGGACGGGTCCCGGTGAGCTCCACTGGCCTGCGGTCCGGGGAGAGCCTTTACGAGAAGTCTAGGACTCGAGACGTGGAGCGACGAGACACCTGGTTCGTCTTCGTTCCGAACGACAAGACTGGGTGTCACTTATATTTAGTCTATAATACTCTCGGCTTTACTTACTATATGGAATGACTCAAGTGGCGTTAGCATCGTTTCAAAGTCCTCGAGCTCGACGTAGTCAAGAAAAGTCTTAAATTTGTGTCTCTAACACAAGTAAATAAAACTCCCCATCCATCAAGTCCATGAGCGTGTAAAATGCCCAGGTTTCCCAGAAGGTACCTTTCAATTCGGAGGTGGGGTGGGGTCAAAAATCGGGGACTCTCGTCGGGGCGACACCGACAGTCAAGAGACGCCTCCGGAGGAGGGGGTCACTCCTGACGACGGACGGAACCAAAAGAGGCGAGGAGCAGTGGGGTCATGGAATCTCGTGGTGGGATCCTTTACGGAACAACTAAACGAATAAATGGATACACGAATTTGACTGAGTAGACTTTTCTGGGACTACGACCCTTTCTAACTTCCGTCCTCCTCTTCCCCTGCTGTCTCCTACTCTACCAACCTGCCGTAGTGGTTGGACTACCTGTGCTCAAACTCGTTCGAGGCCCTCAACCACTACCTGTCCCTTCGGACCGTACGACTTCAGGTACCCCAGTGTTTCTCAGCCTGTGATGACTCACTGACTTGACTCGACTTCATATCAACTAATTGTCACAACATAACCAAAGACCAATGTCGTCTTACTAAATCAATATATATAAGAAAAAGTATAAGAAAAAATAATCAGAAAGTTCAATACTTATATTAAGGGACACGACATATCATCCAGTCAAATCAGTGAAGTCAGCGAGTCAGCACAGGCTGAGAAACGTTGGGGTGCTTAGAGTCGTGCGGTCCGGAGGGACAGGTAGTGGTAGAGGGCCTCAAGTGAGTCTGAGTGCAGGTAGCTCAGTCACTACGGTAGGTCGGTAGAGTAGGAGACAGCAGGTGAAAAGGAGGACGGGGGTTAGGGAGGGTCGTCCAGGAGCAAAAAGTTGGTAAAATATATATATCATTACACATAGACAATTAGGGTTCAAGGATTAAATAAAGAGAGGGAAAAGGGGTAACCATTGGTATTAAAAAAATACCCCCACTCAAATAAAGATAAAATATTTATTCAAGTAAACATGAAATATAAGGTGTATATTCGTTGTATATTACAGAAAGAGATAGAGTTATACTGTTAGAGATCTAGATAGGTACAATGACGTTTACCGTATTAAAACAAGAAAAAATACTGACTCATTATAAAGTAACTCGACCTTCTTCGTGTTCGACCTTAGTTCTAACTGCCCTCTTTATAGTTATTGGAGTCTATACGTCTACTGTGGTGGGAATACCGTCTTTCACTTCTCCTTGAGTTTTCGGAGAACTACTTTCACTTTCTCCTCTCACTTTTTCAACCGAATTTCGAGTTGTAAGTCTTTTGCTTCTACTACCGTAGTCCAGGGTAGTGAAGTACCCTTTATCTACCCCTTTGTCACCTTTGTCACAGTCTGAAAAACGCCCCGCCCCCTCCCCCCACGAGGTTTTAGTGACGTCTACCACTAACGTCGGTACTTTAATTTTCTGCGAATGAGGAACCTTCCTTTCAATACTGGTTGGATCTGTCGTATAAGTTTTCGTCTGTGTAATGAAAAGGTTGTTTCCAGGCAGATCAGTTCTGACACCAAAAAGGTCACCAGTACATACCTACACTCTCAACCTGACACTTCTTTCGACTCGTGGTTTCTTAACTACGAAAACTTGACACCACAACCTCTTCTGAGAACCTGACGTTCCTCTAGATTGGTCAAGAAGATTTCCTCTAGTCAGGACCCACAAGAAACCTTCCTTACTACGACTTCGACTTTGAGGTCATGAAACCGGTGGAGTACTCTTCTCAACTGAGTAACCTTTTCTGAGACTACGACCCTCCCTAACCCCCGTCCTCCTCTTCCCCTACTGTCTCCTACTCTACCGACCTACCGTAGTGGCTGAACTGTTCTGTACTCAGACTCACTTGAGACCCTCAACCACTACTTGTCCCTCCGGACCGCACGACGCTAAGTACCCCAACGTTTCTCAACCTGTGCTGACTCGCTGACTCGACTTGACTTATAAAGTAACATATATATGGTGTCCAAGAAATAGGTAAGGAGAAAACTACCCTTGACTTCGGGAAGAACTACTCCCACTTTCTTCTCTCACTTTTTCGACCGAACTTTGAGTCGGAATTTTTTTGATTCTAGTACCGTGGGACAGCGCAGTGAAGTACCGTCTATCTTCCCCTTCTTCACCTTCGTCACTGTCTAAAATAAAAGGACCCGAGGTCTTAGTGACGTCTGGCACTGACGTCTGAACTTTACTTTTCTGCGAACGACGAACCTTCCTTTTGATACTGGATCTATCGTATAACTTTTCGTCTCTGTAGTGAAACGGTTGTTTCCAGAGTATCTCAGTTTCGATAAAGGTCATCAGTACAGGTCCACACTCTCAACCTGGCATTTCATCCGACTCATGACTTCTTAACTAGGAAAACTTCACACCACGATGTCGGAGAACTCTCAGGGAACCTGTCGTTCCTCTACTTTGGTCAGTTAGGATTCCCTTTAGTTGGGACTTATTAGTAACGTTCCTGACTGTGACTTCGACTACTCTCCCTTAGAGTCCGGAAATACTCTGAGTAACTTTCTTCTTTTAATTCTTCTAGACTACGGTAGTGGACGTCATAAAACATAAAAATGGTCTTTGGACTCAGGTCTTAGACCTTTGACACTAAATCCATATTGAAGAACCCCGAAAGAAAAGTTCAAAAGAAATGTTCTTCAGAGCAGTCACTAGACTCAAAATAATATCCCTGTTCGTGAAAGGAGAATCTACAACTAACCTTCCTAAAACCTCACAGGCATAAAATATTTCATAAATTTAGTTCCCGACAAAACATCGCATCGGAATCAAAAAGGCTACTGACACGACGACCCCACCACCTCCCCATACCGACCATTACACCCACCGTAGCACCAGTAAAAGAGAAAAACTGAAGTAACTAAATCGGAGAATTAAAGACAAAGAGAAAAATATCAAAAGTACACGCTTCTTGATAGGGAACCTTCCATGGTTCTCCGTCAATCAAATATCACTAAGTATTTTGAGTTCCTAGTCCTAACAGTATTCACTACTACGGTTATCGCTTTTATTTTAAATTACTTAAATATATATATATACATACTTTCATTCACTAAAAGTCTCCTGGGGTTAAAATCTAGACATACATTAATTAGGAGTAAAAGTTAAAGTCTAATATTGCCGAAAAGAAGAACGGGGTAGGACGGGAGAGGTCCCACGGGGTCAGAGTTCACCCGACCCTCAGGCCCACACCCCCCGTGGGACAGGGAGAAAACGAGACTGAGAGTCCGGCCGCCTCCAAAGGACAGGTACTCTAGCACAGCGACACCGGGACCCGTCCAGTGGGTCGTAGAGCCTCGACTACAGGGACAGACTCTGAACCCTACTGGTGCGAGTGTCCACAGCACAACACATCCCGAGCAACGAGACACACCCACAACGGACGGGAGACGCGTACGAATGGGTCCCGTCCACCCACAGAGGTGCCTGCACCGACACTCGTCCGGGAGCACACCACGAGTGCGTCCAAGGACGACCACAGGTCACGACGGGGCCCGGACACACCCACTAATCCAACGTCCCGGGACACGGTGGACGGGTAGGGACACGACGGGAGGGCGGAAGTAGGACTGACTCGTCACCACGGTGGAACAGTCCGTCCAGGAAGGAAGGAATGACCTTGTGACCTCTCGACTGTGTACTGGGGGTCCCGGTGGACGAGGGTGGCACCCCCTCCTCCCCACACCTCCTCTCACAGGGGTTCGGGTAACGGTCCCACTCCCGTGCGCTCCCAACCCACACAGTGCCACCGGGGAGGCCCGGCGTATGGGCTCGGGGTAAGGACCCGTCAAACGTAGACTAGGGGTCGAAACCCGTCTCGGTCTGACCACTCCACCGACACGTTACTGGTCGTCCCACTAGTGAGAGGTAGAGGTCCAGGCAACCCAACCCTGTCATTATCACAGAACTGCCCCTTACACCTTTCACGGCACGAAGGGTGTCCATTTGCGTCTGTCCCCGCACCGGTCGTAGTTCGCCCGATGTCACCCCGACGTACAAGAATGGTACACAGTAGGAGCACTGAGTGTCAGTACACAAGTAGACTTTTAGGGTGACTATGAGACAGTCCTGCGACTCGTCGGGTGGATCCCTACTTCCTGAACTCTGCGTTTATCGGATAAAAAGAAATAGTTAACTTCCCATCAACGACATGCCATCCTATATACAATGTCCACATGTTATATCACTAAGTGTTAAAAATTTCCAATACGAGATAAATCCCAATAATACTTTATAAACGACACAAGGAACACAACATGCCATATAGAAACGTCCAATAATACTTTATAAACGACATAGGGAACACAACATATCATATAGAAACGTCCAATAATACTTTATAAACGACATAAGGAACACAACATGTCATATAAAAACATCCGATAAAATATATAGTATCAAGTATGGATAATTAGGGAACGACGATACAACCGGCACGGGTTGTGGGGAACCATTGGTAATCGGACGAGGGACTTAGACTCGGACGGAGAAGTAACGATATCATCACAGAAGAACAAGTCAGAGTGAGTACAGGCTGAGACGTTGGGGTACCTGACGTCGTATAGGTCGAAGGGACAGGAAGTGACAGAGGGCTTCAAACGAGTTTGCGCACGGGTGACTCAACTTCAATGATAATTCGGTAGAGTAGGAGACAGCAGGGGAAGAGGAAGACGGGAGTCAGAAAGGGTCGTAGTCCTAGAAAAGGTAACTCAGTCGAAAAGTGTAGTCCACCGGTCTCATAACCTCGAAGTCGAAGTCGTAGTCAGGAAGGTTACTTATAAAGTCCAACTAAAGGAAACCCAACTGACCAAACTAGAGGAACGTTAGGTTCTCTGAAAGTCCAACGACCAAACAACATTTCAAATCTAAGAAGTATGTTCAGTATAGTATGTCAAGTTCATCGTATAAAGTCTGTTCAGAGAAAGTTTCATGACTTTTACACTTCAGGATCCAGGACCAGTGTATGTACCCCAGTCTAAATCTGGAAACCGAAAGTCCTGTGTGTCAAAATTTACTACCTCAGTAAGAAACGACGATCACCAAGACTGTCGATAAATTGGACACAGGCCGGGACGAAGATGGCTACGGACCACATTTTTCCGATTTTACCGTAACATTTTCCTTAAGAAATATAAAGGTATCCTTTTTCATTATCTAGGTCAACCTTTAGATCGGGAGTCGTAAGTCAATACCGTAAAGGTTTTGTCTCACATCACATACAAAGTGAAGTTTGTCGAAGTCTCGGCATCTAAGGGGAAGGGGTCGGGGATGTCTCCACATTAAGGAGTTTCGAAAGAACGTCAAAAGAAGGTAAAAAGGGGGAACGTCTGTAATAAATTTTTCCTTATTATTAACATTTTCTTTCTCTACTCTCACCACCAAGAGTTATAGTCTTCATGAGACCGTCGAATTCTGTCCCGGGGAGGGGACGAGGCTTCGGCACGAAAGAGACCAGCCCCCACGTCGGGTCAGGACCTCAAAATTCTCGAGGGACTCACCCAAACGACGTGTCGGGTCACCACCCCGGTCCGGCCGGGTACACGTGGTGGACAGTCAGGCCTTTGGGTGCACCAGAACGTCCGGGGTCGGGGTCTCAGAGACTAAATCAACCAGATCCAGAACCGATTTTAAACGAAAAGTTGCTCAAGGGTTCACTACGGACACGACAGATAAGTATTAACTTTTGGTGTCCTGACATCCCAAGATCAACTCTTTCACCCGAAGACCTGGTCTGACAGAATGATGGAAGTCCAGAAGGTAGTGAACGAGACCCTGGGACTGGTAGAACGAAGTAAAGGAGTACATTTGTTACCATTAGCATGTGTGTGTGTCAGTATCTGTACGCATCGGGTCACGGACCAGATTGTGCAAGTACCGTGACAAATATAACCTTTTTGTGTACACCTTCCTCCCACCCAAAATAAATTAACCTAAATACTATAAAAGACAGAAGTCAAGTCAAGTCAAGTCAGTGAATCAACACAGACTGTGAAACGCTGGGGTACTTGACGTCGTGTCGTCCGGAGGGACAGGTAGTGGTTGAGGGTCTCAGGTGGGTTTGGGTACAAGTAGCTCAGCCACTACGGTAGGTTGGTAGAGTAAGAGACAGCAGGGGAAGAGGAGGACGGGGGTTAGGGAGGGTCGTAGTCCCAGAAAAGGTTACTCAGTCGAGAAGTGTACTCTACCGGTTTCATAACCTCAAAGTCGAAGTCGTAGTCACGAAGGTTACTTGTGGGTCCTGACTAGAAGAAATCCTACCTGACCAACCTAGAGGAACGTCAGGTTCCCTGAGAGTTCTCAGAAGAGGTTGTGGTGTCGAGTTTTCGTAGTTAAGAAGACGCGAGTCGAAAGAAATATCAGGTTGAGACTGTAGGTATGTACTCGTGACCTTTTTGGTATCGGAACTGATCTGTCTGGAAGAGAGAATTCCAAAGAAAAAATCAACTAAGACTAAAACCATACATCAAATTTAATATCAAGGCACCTGTAATGGTCCAAAGAAAGAAACGCACGCACACATGTACGAGTCAGTACAACCTGGGACACGCTGGGGTACCTGGCATCGGGTGGTCCGAGGTGACAAGTACCCTAGGAGGTCCGTCCTCATGACTTCACCCAACGGTAAAGGAAGAGGTCCTCTAGAAGGGTTGGGTCCCTAGCTTGGACTCAGAGAGTACAGAGGGCATGACCGTCCACATAAAAATGGTAACACGGTGGTCTATAAAATGATTACAGGTATCTTAATGATACACTAATTTTCTTTAGTAGTGTCAGGAAAAAAAGGTTAATTTTAAAGTAAAATTAAAACTTAAAATTTTAAAATAAATTTAAAAACCACCCAAAATTTTAAGAATTTTCCAAACAGAAAATAATAGAACCTATTATTTAAGAACCTAAAAGTATTTAAAGTAGTACAAAACCAAAGAGGAAAAAAAAAAAAAACTGGTTTAAAGGACGGAAGACGAAGTTCTGACCTAACTGCAAAAAGTAAATTACGGAAAAGAAAAACACCTACCACGTTCTTAGTACCGGAAACAGGGGGTCAACAAAGAGGACGAAGCACAATGGAGAGAGGTACTCCCTACCATAAGTAACTGGATTAACAGGCCTCTGACAATCTAATTAAAGGAGGAGCTGGTCGATAACTCCGGTCCCTAACAAAAATTAAAAGTTCACCGACTCAACAACGAAAAACGTGCGTGAAAACTTAAAGATCAGCACAACACAAACCGAGATCGAGTCCCGCCCAACCGTACCACCAACCGAAAGGGACACAGGCGGGACCCTGTTCTCCTCAGTCCAGACACGGAAATACACCGACCCCCGCCCCTCAAGTCGTGTCCACAGGGAATCGAGTCTCTGGACCTGCACAATCGCTTTACGTGCCCATAAAAACACCGTCATAAAGAAATTTAAGTACCCATAAACATTTATAAACGTCTACGGGTGAAAAGTATGTATAAGTACTTAAGAGAAAGGACTACGTCACAACACATAAGAAAAATAGGGTCAAACTAAGGAAGAAAGCGGACTTCACTACTCGCGTTCACAGGTTGACGTTTGTGAAAAAGAGGTAAAGAAGAACATCCACAGTCGTAAAACCAACCAAACAACCGAAAATTGCATTTGAAGAATGACTTCGGTTTGCAGGCAAAAATATTAAATTCTAAGTAAAAACACACCCAGACATTAAACCTCTCATCTCTGAATTATGACGGAGACGAACAACGAGTGACGTGAAAGTAGACACCCCTAGCCGCAAAGAAACACAATTAGTATGAAAAGCCAGTAACGGCAGTGGCAACAACCACAAAGACTCACACACAAAACACGAACATAGAAACGGACGAGACAGAGACACAGAGGGAAAGGATCGAGAGAAAAATTTCGAAAAGTTAAAGTTAAACGGGACCCATAAAAAAAAAATTGTAACCTTATAAAAACAAACTTTTCTTCCCTTAACCTACCAACTGTAAATAACGAGGTACAGGAGGCAGAAGACTTGGTCAACAAAGACCAAACTTACGAAGAAGTAGACGGGTAAAAGATAAAGGGGAAACTACAAAGTTCATAATAATCAAAGGAAAATAGGAGAATAATACTACATTTTACGTTTATAAGAGGAAAGTCAAGACGTTCACTAATAGAATTATATAGTACTTGTAACGAGTCAATGTAACAAAAGGGTCTTTCCTTGTCCGAAAATACACTCCATGTCTAAAGAAAAATTGTTTAGGAAATCACTAAATAAAGTCCTAAACTTCGAGGAGAAAAGCTAAAAATTTTTTAAAAACAATTAAAAAGGTCAAAATAACTCTATATTAACTGTATATTTTGGTAGATTCAACCAACATGGTATATAATAAACTGAATAATACTTTACTACTGATGTCAATGTGATAAATCAAAATACGATAGTATATATAGTATAGTACCACGACAAATTGGAAGATTATCGGTTGATTACCCGAAGGGTCCACCGAGTCTGCCATTTCTTAGGTGGACGTCACGCCTTCTGCACCCAAGCTAGGGACCCAACCCTTCTAGGAGACCTCTTCCCTTGTCGATGGTGAGGTCATAAGACCGGACCTCTTAAGGTACCTGACATATTAGGTACCCCAGTGTCTCAACCTGTACTGACTCACTTAAAGTGAAAGTGAAAAAAGGTGAATCGGTTGATTATCAACTGTTTAGGAAGACCTTCGGGATGACACACGACAGACCCACACCGTCTTAAGTTCCGACTTAAGAACTTGCTCCTCCCCAAATTATTGCGGGGTGTTCCTTAAAACTCACTTACAGGTCACGACCGACAGCGACACGGGTTTCTATTGTCCCGTCAGTGGCACCTGGCACACGACTCCCCAGCCGTCTCCGTCCGAGCGACAGACGAGACTCCCAGGACGTTCTCCCTATCGTAAACCCCTCTCTCTTCTCTTACATGCTCAGTCTACGAGACCTCTCTACTTGTAAAGGACACCCGTACCTCGTCTCGAAGGAGTGTCATAATTTGCGTGCAGAACTTACACACCAGTGGATTTGTCTCTTTCCCTGGTAAATGTGTCAGCCCCAAGTCCCCAGGACCCTCACCGGCCAGCGGAATTCACTTCCACAGCACCAGAAAAAGATCCTCACCCAACCTCTACCTCCATCTGTGCCACTTGTAAAAACCTCGACTACGGACCTTCCTCTCCGTGACCCCACCCCCCTACCTCGTCAGCCTCCCGTCGACGGAGGTTCGACGTGCTCCTGTCGGGTACCTGTGACCTCCACCCGCAACCGGTGTCCGGGGTCGGACTGGGTAAAAGTGTAAGACCCAACGTTGGGTAGTGATACGGACCTTTAGTTCAGTTCTACTTTTCGTACAAATTACTCCTTTTATCTCGTCCTCCACTTCTTAGTCCCACCTGACTAAGAGGTCCGGTCTTAGGTGACCGACTCGATCCCACAGACCCCCGACGTCCTTGGTAGGTCGCAGAGGGTGCCAACTGGAACAGGACAGTAGTAGTGGGAGTGCCGTCCCCCTTGCCTTGTGGAATGTAGATGGTCCTCGTAGTGTACATCAACCAACACTGGACTTTTCGTACTCATTAGCGAAGTAGGCGTAGACGACCTCAGAGGTCTCAAAGACCACCCTTACGGGGTACATGAAAAGTCTTTCGTACAATAACTCACGTCGTAAAAAGTTCAAATACTGGTAACATAGTAAAATTACATCATGTGTAACGGGATTTTACCTTTTTTTTTTATTTGTACTTTACGTTTCTTGTTTCGGTACAAGTTCAAGTCGACGATCCAGGTAGGTCTTCACATTTATAAATGTCATAATTCTTTTTACAACTGAGACCTTAGTCGTTTGAAAACTGAAACGGACTTGACAAAAAGACTTGATGTCAGGTCATTCCTTTTTTCACGTTCAAAATACTTCTTCTCATAAACTTAAAGATAGTGTTCAAGTTTTGAGTCAGTTTTACACCGTATGTAATAAATGCAACCTTAAGCACGTTTTCTCCTGAATTGAAAGTCTTAATTCCCCAACATACCTTGACACTGTCACTCGTTTTGAACGGTCGCTTGGGGAACTTAGTTTTTTCACTCTGCTATCAAACCATGGCAAAGAACCAGTAAGACATAGACGAGTACTCTTACGGAAAATAGTAGTATCTATGCATCGACGTTATAGTTGGACGAAGCCTTCAACAAGAACGAAGAGACATATTCGTGTGACAAAGACAATTACGGTGGCTACTAAATTTTAAATTTAAGAAATTACATCGTGTCAGATAGTCTTGAAGACACGACAACATCCTGTAAATTTTCTTTACGAAAGAGTTTGAGGTTCTGTACCTCTTGTCAGAACCCCAACGGTCACCCCACGCTACCCAACCTTCAAACCCTAATCGTCTTCGTCTGACAATGTATGTCCTACCTATTTGTCGCAGAATGACATATTACGTCCCTTGACATAAGTTATAGGACACTATTGGTATTACCTTTTCCTATACTTTTTCTTATGAATAGTTACACATACTACCCTAGTAAAAAGACATGCCGTCTTTAGTTGTGTTATACCTTTTAGTTGATATGAATTTTCTTTTTTTTTTTTTCTAACTCCAAAGGACAGGTCTCTACCATGTTCAAAAAGTCAGAGGTACTCTTATCCTATTACAATCTTAAAATCAGAAACAGTCCATACCCACCATTCTATTAAAAATACGTCCTGAACGACCTACCTAAGGTAAAGTGGAGGGTCTGTCGACCCAACGTGTCTTAGCGTCTTGACTCTTTCACATAACAACCAGCTCTGTGTACCTTTACATTTTTGAACTGATTTCTTTCTTCATAAACCTTAGTGATGAAATATGTCGGGGTTCGAAATCGTGGGATTCTTTAAGACGGTTGAGATAACCAATATAATTTTTTTTCTTTAATCACTTTCAACAATTAAAATGATTTCCTCCGAGTGACTTATTGGTTGAAATGTCATTAAAAAACGTTGTACCCCTATTTTATATTTTTTGTTTTAAACGGTAAAGTTGACAAAAATTCATGTTGAGTTACCTTAATTCACGTAAGTATTACGACACATTTGTAGTGACGATAAAGGTCTTGGTAAAGTAATAGGGCTTACCTTTAAGACACGGGAAATTTGCTTGGGAGGAGGATGATCTGGGACTAGCGAAGATAAAAAACAGAAATTTGATCCATAATTGAGTATATTCATTCTAGTATGTCATAAACATGAAACACTAACTAAATAAAGTGAATGGTATTACAGAAATTCAAAGTAGGTACAACATCGTACATAGTTTTATAGTAAGAAAAAGTTCCGACTTATTATCGAGTAACAAACAAATATCAGTAAAACCAATCGGTAAGTAGACAGTCGCCTATAGACCAAATCAGGGTAGAAAACCGATAACATTTATCACGACGAAACTTGTACCTAATTTCCATGAAGACTAAGAAAACCCACATGTGGGTCTCTATCTTAACGACCTTGAATAGGACTAAGATATAAATTAAGAAACTCCTTATGTGTATGGTAAATAATACCTCCGACATGGTAAGATGTAAAAATAATCGTTACGTCTTCCCAAGATTAAAGAGGTATAGGAGCGGTACAAATAATAAAAATACCACAGAATAACATCAAACTAAACGGAAAGGGATTACTGATTACTACAACTCGTAGAAAAGTACGAATGGCTAGTAAACACATAGAAGAAACCTCTTCGCAGTTCAGGCACCGGGAAAAAAATAACACCAACATAATAAAACCTATAATTCGGGAATAGTTTATATAGTAAACATTGATAAAAAAAGGGAAAGACACCCAGAAAAGTGAGAGAACTCTTACAGGAAACGTGTTTTCAAGAATTAAAACTACTTCAGGTCAAAGACACTAAAAGGAAAAAAAACGTATACGGAAACCTCAGTAAGGCGGAGGGACCACCGAATCTGCTATTTCGTAGACGGACGTCACACCCTCTGGACCTAAACTAGGGACCAAACCCTTCTAACGGACCTCTTCCTTTACTGTTGGGTGAGGTCATGAGAACGGACCTTTTAAGCCACCTGACTCTTCGAACCACCCGATATGTCAAGTACCCCAGCGTGTCTCAACCTGTGTTGACTCGTTGAAGTGAAAGAACGAAACCTCAGTCTGCCATTTTACAGACGGATGTTGCACCCTCCGGACCCAAGCTAGGGACCCAACCCTTCTAGGGAACCTCTTCCTTTACCGTTGGGGAGGTCATGAGAACGGACCTTTTAGAGTATCTGTCTCCTCGGACCCTCCGATGTCAGGTACCCTAGTGTTTCTCAGCCTGTGTTGACTCACTGAAGTGCAAACCTCAGTATAGGACCTTTAGTAACAGTTTAGGTTATGGTATTTTTTAAAAGGGATACAAAGAAAGGTTCTCAAAATATCAAAATTCAGGAACTAGGCAAAAAATTAATTAAAAACAAACATACCATTCCAGTCTCAGGTTGAAATAAGAAAACGTACACCTATAGATCAAAGGGTCTCGGTCAAAAGTTTTTCTGACAGGACAAGGGGTAATTTGCCAGAACCCTGGAAATGACTTTTAGTCAGGTCGTAAACACACTCACAAATAAAGACCAGACAGACAAGACAAGGTACTCAGACACAGACTGGAATGTGGCCATTAATGTGACAGAATTAGTGGTGGCAAAACATCACTCAAGACTTTAATCCTTTGCACTTAGGAGGTTGATACAAGAAGAAAAGGTTCTAGAAAAACCAATGAACCCCAGGGTACTCTTAGGAATCCTTAACATCTTTCTATATAACTAGAGACGTTTTGACGGTCACTCTAAAACCACTCTTAATATGACTTAGACATTTAACGAAACCTATCAAAAAAGTAAAATCGTTATAATTTACAAAGTTAGGTACTTATGTATTACAAAAGGAATGTCGTAGAAATATAAGAATTGTCGTTGCAAACCATTAACAACCATTAACCATGTGTTCAGAAAACGGAGGGTCCAATTTAAATAAAAATTAATAATAACAACGATAAAACTTACCTCAACAAAAGAACTAGAGGAAAAGTAACAACGACAAATCTTTGTGCACTAAAAACGTACAACTAAAAACATAGGATATTGGAACTACTTAAATAAGGAATCGAGATCTCCCCCGGACACACAAACATTCACAAAAATTGACAGTCCAAAAGACGTCTATTCTAGTACAGGAGACACTTGTCTCTATTGAAGTCAAGAGGAAAAGGACAAAAGGAAAAAGTGAACTACCGAGACCGATCTTAAAGGATAGTAAGTGAGTTATCTGCACTATTTCCGAGTATGCATGGAGCAAACACTAGAATCTCCTTTTTCGAAAGGTAGAAAGTAGTGACTTAAACTACAATCGAAACCCAAACTATGTAGAATAGCCTCCGGTCAATTAGGTTTGGAAAACCAAACAGATTCATACCAAAAGAAAAGGGATTCTTGGACGAACTGTCTCTAATACCTTATATATAAAAAGACCGACTCTTCGTTAAGGTGGACCGTTTGGTTCAGAAAGTTTCCACTGTAAATCCATTATTTTGACTGTATAAATTTTAAAAGTCGTAAGAATTGTGGGTGTTTTAAACTTTGAATTCCCCTTTCAGTATACAAAGACAAACGACTTTTGTAGGTCCTCAAGGACGGAACGTGTCGTCCCGTCCGTTCTGTATGGCTCACTCGACCCCTCTCTCACCCGTCACGGTCGGGTTCTTCCGTCCCGGTGCCTGTCGGACTACCACCTCCCCACGGCTCTCCCATGAGTTCCTCGGTCCTCCTGTGACTGGGGAGGGGATCCGGTGGCCTTCATCCGCTCCCCTCTCTTTGTCGGGTCCTCTCACCCCGACGTCAGTCCCACCTTCCGCCGTCCTCACAACCCCTTCCCCGGCCCTCCACCCGTCCGGCACGTCCGTCCGACTTACCACCGGCTACCTCGGCAGTCTGGGTACACCGGCACACAAACACCACCCCTCCGGGCTTCCCCGGAGCACCTTGCCAGGGCCCTAGGACGACGTTCACGAACCCCACTTCTCCAGTGCCGACACGTCACTTTGACTGGTACATACACACAGACATTCCTCTCACTTCCTTGACCGAGGCGACTATCAGACCGTTCAGTCCAGGGACCCCGTCCTCAAGCGATGTCGGAACTCCGGTCTAAGAAAGAAGTCCTTCGGACCTCGGAAACGAGGAAATGTCAGCGACGGGAGCTCCGGAGGTCGTGTCCCCTACTCCCGGTGGGACGACACAAGCCCTTAAGCCCGGTTCACTGACGTCTACAATGGTACAGAGGTCTTACGGAAACCTTGTTTGGATGAAACCTCAGACTAGTTTCCCGACCCACCATCTCGGACCTGTCTTCCCGTGTACTCTGACTGACGGCGCCCCGTCCAACTGAGGACCTCGACCCCCTCGGACCTCCGGACCCCCGACGCCAGAGGAGACCTCCGACGTCCGTTCGGCGGTCGGAGTGGGTAGAACGAGGCCCTGTTTGAGGAGGGGGCGGAGGTGGGGACGACAGAACAGTAGTGGTCCGGAGAGGTCGGGTCGCCGGAGAGCACCCAGTAAGGACGCAAAGACGCGACTAAATTTCTTAGGGTCTCTGGAACACCTTTTGTGTTTACTGACCGACCACCATTTACAATGTCCAAATCCTACGAAGACAAGGAGAATCGGCACTCCTGTCAAACCACCACAAACTTCTTAAAACCCAGACATTAGCAAAAGATCTTTGTGGTATTGTTTCTTGGTCTCCGAATTTGTTGTCCTCAAACAAAAGAGTATCGACCTCCACCCCTCGGACTCCAGTTCCACACCCGTCCCGGCGAAGGGGGTTCCGGAGAGAGGACCGTACACTTAACGGTAGAAGAGGGACAGGAGTGCACCAGGAGGTAGGTTCACGGAGACACAGGAGTAGAGGAAACAACCTAAGACCAGGTGTCCTTACGGAGTAAACTGGAATCAATGGAAAAATTTCTGGAAAGGAGGTTTATGTCGTTGTAAGACTCCTAGGACCTACAATTCCCACAGTTGTATACTCAAACTCCGTCCCCTGTGCCAAGCCGGACATTGATCTAGTACAGAACTATAAAAACGATAAAACTGACCACCGTAATTATAGGGATCCCGAAGGGACCACCGAGTCACCATTTTCTCAGGTTGACGTTACGTCCACTACACCCAAGCTAGGGACTCAGCTCACCTTCCCTAACCGATGCGTAGAGTCACCAAGATGGACCCCTTAAGGTCCCTGTCCCCTCGGACCGCCCGATGTCAGGCACCCCAACGTTTCTCAGCCTACACTGACTCGCTGATTTGTTGTCATTTAATTACAGGGATGAAAATACGGGACGGATTTGGCAAGTCGAAAGGAGACTCTTGGAAGACACTCAGAAAATTAAGACTTAAGATCTTTTAACTCGGACACTCACCTTCCTGTTTAGACTTTGCACTCCTCGAGACAGGACCCTGTGAAGGACCCCAAAGACCAGAAAGGGTCAGACAGAAGACACTGGACGCAAGACAGGATTGGAAGGACAGAGAAACGCGGGGACACGAACCGAGCGGGAGAGACACCCGACAAATGCCACGGAGACATTAAAGAAAAGGTACCCAAGACAAACGACGCACAGGCAAGACCGCACTTCCGAGGGTCGTAAAGAGACAGAACCCCTCTAGAAACGGACGTCATAAAGAAGGTCAGGGGGAAAAAAAGGGACTAAAAGATTGAAAAGTAATTCTATTCACTCGGTGAAAGATTTAAAAAGAATAAAGAGAGTTTCGGAGCAGTCCCTCTATTCAGGAAGGTCCGGGGTCTCCTGATCTAGTCTTTTACCAAAGAGTCGAGACCAAGGACCAAACGAGTAGTGACTCCGAGACCGGCGGCAAGCGACTTTACGTCGGGATCAGATGAACTTCCCCTGCGACCCGTGGGCGGACACGGGAGCCCCTTGGACACCCCGTCTTCCCAGGGAGGTCCACCGGGTCCTGTTCCACCCACCCACAACCTTGACAGACCGAAAGGGAGTAGGCTACCCCACTACGGCTACTGGGCTCTTGGGGAACCCCGTAGGACAGAGACACCTATACCGATGTCTTTCGGACAGTCCCTGAGTTGAGGACGTGTCGGTCACAGAGAGGCGACCGCGAAGGACTGTCAAACGTGTCTCGTTCGGAGACAGTGTTAATTCGTGTACCAATACTAACGAAACACCCCTCACTCTGGTTCGTCTCCGTAAATGTCGAGACGCACCGTCTACCTTTCTCCCGACATTCGGGTCGTACACCGGGTCCTCGGGTCTCACCTGCGACTGACTTGGTAGCACCCGCCACCACTAACCACTCCCTGTCAGGTTCCCCAGAAGGACCTCCTCCACTGGGAACTCGAGTCAGGATATCTCGGCATTGTGAATGTCGTCGATTGTCTCGAGTCTTGTTATGACACCTACGTCTCCGGTCTCTCTCGGTATACACCAGTCCTCAATGCTTAACAAGTCCCAGGAACCCGACGTCCCCCTCGACTCCTCCCAGACTCACCGAGACTCCACCCAATATTGTCTCTTACAACTACCGATAACGGTATAAGAATGAAGACTACTGAAGGTTCTTCTTACCACACTCCCGAGAAAGACTGGGATCGTGACCAAGGAGAGAGGAGGACGACATCAGGTCTCACACTGACCAGAGGTACCTTTACCTTGAGATCAAAAGCGACTCTACACCGTCCACTCGACACACGGCGTCTTCCAGCACAGTATCTACCAGAGACCAGACACTCACAGTCCACCACCCTGTGTGACGTCTGGTTCGACGACACGGACGGAGGGAGGACAGGGGGTGGGGGCTGTCAGGAGACGTAACGACCCCCCCACCAACAACCCCAGTCAAGACCTTGGGAGTACCTGGTAGGACATACCTAGTTTACATACCGAACACGGTGTCCTCCAATTTTTCTTTTTACCCTAGAAGGAAGGGACGGACAGACCCCGAGGAACAACCTCGGCTCACACGTGAAAGTGCCTCGACTTCAGCGAGACCGTGAGGACCCTCCACCGTGCAGAGTGTAGGCAAGGTCTCCGGCACCGACACTCCCAACAAGAGGGTCCGCCAGGGACGTCCCTCACACAACCTAGAACATACCACCAAACCACAGACGACTCTCCCACGGAGGATCCCAATCCCAATCCCAATCCCAAGATCCGACACCGACCATTTCGTCGTGAATGTACCCGTCACGACTCTCCCGGGGTCGTTGTGGGCGGGGTGGAGGGGCGTCCGATTCGGACACACCGGGTGTCATACGTTTTCAGAAGTCCCACAAAATAGTGACAGTCACCTTCTTCTCAGTCCACCGAGGACCCCTGACGACTCGTCCGACCGTAAGTCAAAAGCGACACCGAGTGGGGAGACTCGTGGAGACGGACTGTCCGGGACACTGGTGTCCAGTTCCAAGACCTCAACCACGGTCAGGCGACTGAGTGGGTCTACGTTCACCACAGGTCCCAGTCGGGGGACGGGGACTCGGGGACCTCTCGTCACCCGGAAGGGAGACAGACCCAAAGAGTGTCAGACAGAGACAAGGTCCAGGGCACGTCAGGTACACCAAACTTCTGACACCCTTCCTTGGCTACCGAAATCGTCCGCCGGGTCTAAGGAAGGACGTGGTAGGCATGATGTTCCATCCCCCCCGCGCCTACCGCCTGAGACTGCCCCGCGACCGGCTCCCGGTCCTGCGTCCGTCTCGAGTATTGGACGGATGGTAGTGATCGGCTACTCACTCCTCCACGACCCACCCCGGCACCTGTGTAGGACGTGCAGACGTGCCGGAACGAAGGAACGAGACCCTCTCAAGTAGAGACACCGGTGTCGTAGGAAAAGACGCCCCAAGAGTGACTCCACGTGTGAACGGACGTTACTTTGTCCGGGACACAACAAGGGACGACCCGGGGTCTTGAGGTCTACCGCTCACCCTTACCACCGTCCGTGACCCGACGACTTCCTGTCTGTCCTCGAATGCCCCGTCTTTCACCCTGTCTCCTCGAAGAACCGGACCTTCACTGGACGGACAGTGTCCACCCCGGGAATAGTGGGGCTCTCGTGGTCCGTCGGACGCACCCCTCGCCCACAGGGGGGTCGGGGAGACGTCCCCGACGACCTGCGCAAAGTAGACAGTCAAAGGACATCCATAGAGGACTCCGTCCAAAAACGACCTTGAAAACGAATTACCACATCTACCCGTGCAACCTAGGAATCTAGAAACCTGACCTATTCTCTTAAACGTAAAGAGGAATACTCAGAGTCGTGTATTTCGCGAACTTAGTAGAGAACCGGAGGTAAAGGGTCGTCCCAGAATCCAAAATTTCAGGGAACCAGGCTACAAACGTGAAGAGACTCGACCAGACAGAGAGGGAAGTAGACACCGTAGGACAAATCAACACCACTACTAATAAACGCATATCGCAGTATCGACGTCTCCCGACAGAAGGACCAAACACACACACACACACACAACATCTCTTTGTCTAAAACCTTCTCTCCGACCTCTGATCCTTATCCGACCCTCATCCGAGGTGACACCAGTGACTTAAACTCTGTTTCGGTGGTAGTCAAAGTTCACTCTTTTCTCCCGAGTTCGGAGTCATCTCGGCACTCCGAACGACCACTGGGGCCCACACAAGTCACCCACTCGAAAAGGTCCGGGACAGGAGACGGAGGACACCCTGACAAAAGAACCAGAATTTTTCCGACCCAACGGAGTGGGACAACTAACTGTGAGACTCGACGGAGGTGCCCAGTACCAAAGTTGGGAGGGAACCGGTGAATCGAAACCGACCAACAGTGGGTCGGATGACGGAATGTGAACCGTGGTCACGAGGGTCCTTTTTCCCTAGTCCCTAGAAGTTCTAGAAGGGGACCCTTTAGCCGGACATTCAATCGACTCACAAGAGAGGTGACCAATGGCTCGTCTGGCACTTCCGAGTTGTTCCGTGTCCCTTCCTCGACGGACCCCGGGCGAATCGAGTAGCGGGACCGTAGAGTCTGAAGGAAACCAGGTCCGTCTCTGCCGTCCTAACGGTCGACGTCGGCCACGGGTCGAAGAGTCTGAACACTCCACAAACATCGGCCGCAGGACAACGGGCTCCGAGAGACGTCCTCGGTCTCCCTCCGCCTGCGTGGTTCCCGGACGGTCGTCTGGGACACCGGGGCCCCTCTTCGCGAGTCAGTGCGACAACTCACCGAAGGTGTCCGCGACAGCGCGAGGACACTCAGGTCGTCCGACTGAACCGTCGAGAATAGGACACAAGGACCTTTTAGTCGACTGTCAAGGTCTTAAAGAGTCTTGTACCCTACTAAATGTCACGCAAGTCAGAACTCATTATACAGCAATGTCGTTTCTCTATTTAGAGGTTCAAAAATATCTCTCCTTAAAGAAACATGCTAGAAGTCGTTTGTTTAGTACAAGAGTAAGATCGACGAGTCGGTAGCGACACCGAAAACCTAATCCACGCCCGAGGCAGTCACTCGGCGACCCGTCACAAAAGACCTGCGTCTTCGTGGTCTTCCTAAAACACACAAATTAGTGGGACGAAGGACGAAGTTTCTGTAACCGCCGTCCAACCACCCCCGGTCGCCGCCCTGGACCACCTCCCCTCCACTTGTCGAAGCGAGGCGTTCCGAAACCGAGAAGGAAACTCGACACGACAATATCAAGAAACCGGAGCCCCCTTTCTACCCTGCGAAGTCCCCGGGACGCCCACTCTTTCCCACTCACTGCCTGCAGTCCCGCGACACCGTGACCCCCTTCCCACACCCTTCATCGGTCATTCCCCGGTCGGGGCAGGATCCACGGGTGGGTCCCAACAATGGTCTTAAGGAACCACGACTGACTCGCGGTCGGCCCACGGTGCAGTCACGATCCACGGTCGAGGGGAGGTCGTCCAAGTAAGGACCCCGACGACTGAGGACCACTCCCTCTGTCAGGACCCCTCTGACCACATCCCCTGTGAACACTCATCACTACCACTAAGAATTCGTCCATTTTGTCCTGTCGCCCCCTTTCTACGCCCTCCAGTCCCTCCGGGGGACGGTCCCACACGGACCTCGACCCCCACCACGAGGCCGGACCGTCACGGTCTCGGTGAAGCCCTGGTCCCTGGTCGTGTGGACCGGACCTCGTGGTCCCTGCCCTTACCTATAGACAGGGAATCGTTACTCTCCAGAAACCACAACCACTATATCAACGATTCAGAACAGGTTGAGAAACGCTGGGGTACCTGACATTGGGACGTCCGAGGAGACAGGTACCCTAAGAGGTCCGTTCTTATGACCTCGGCCAACGGTAAAGGAAGAGGTCCCCTAGAAGGGCTGGGTCCCTAGCTTGGTTGCGGAGGACGTAGCGTCCTCCTAAGAAATGGTTGACTCGGTGTCCCTTCGGACTCTCCAGAGACTCTGAAAAATTTATCTCCGGGTGTCGTGTGACAGACGTCAAGATTTTAGGGGTTTGGAGACTTGGTTCTTCACAGAAACAAAGAGTACAGAGTCTCTTAGGTCGGGCTAGTTAGTCCTGGCACAGGGAATCCGTGCACTTCCTCGAACCTCTGTCCCGGCGGGACCTGGGACACAGGAGAAAGAGTTCAGGTCTGGTAAGAATTAAAGGTCGACATAGGAGCTCCGAAAACTATTTCCTTAATACGTGGATAATACTCTACATAAAATAAATAATATGTATCCTGTTGTAAAAGACACGAAGTTTTGTGTGTGTGTGTGTGTGTGTGTGTGTGTTTTGACGATCTTTTATCTTACTCATCTTACAATTCGACAATACATCTTTGTTCTAAGAATTGACATTTAAACTCTATGCAACAATTTTAATAACCGTGTAGAGGTCTATAAATTAGGTTTATACAGAAAGATGAAAATATTGAAAAAAGGACTACAAACTTTTGTGTACGTGGACATAATCTTCATTTTACAACGTCTTCGACAGGAACGAGAGGGTTCTGAGACAAACGATCATCAACAAATTAGTGATTCAGTACAGACTGAGAGACAGCAGGACACCCAACATCGGGTGTTCCAGGGGGACAGGTACCCTACAAGGTCCGTTCTTATGATCTCTCCCACCGGTAAAGGAGGAAGTCCCCGAGAAAGGCTGGGTCCCTAGCTTCGACAACAGAAGACACAATCGTCCGCCTAAGAAATGGCGACTCGGTGGTCCCTTCGGGGACAAACAGTCGTCTCTCATCTTTTTGTCGGAAGACACTGCGAAGGGAAGGGGGCGAAGAGACATGCCATTAAAGTATATAAGACAGGGTCGGGGTACAGAGACGTCTACCGAAGGAACCGGGGTAAAGTCAACATGTAAGGACTCGGAAGACTGCTCCTCGGAGGGAAACGTCCCGTCTCCAACCGTCTGGTGTCGGATACCCAGCATAGATCGGGGACGGACGAAAACATTTATTTCAAAACAACCTTTTGCCGACGTGAGTTAATGAACATAGAACAGGGACCGACGAGACCCCGGAGTCGTCGTCTCGACTCGTCTCGGACCGGGAGGGTTCGTTGAGGACAAAGTCCTGCAACTAATCACTATGCTCAAGACCCGTCTGTCTCTCGTCTCGCCCGGGCGGGCGGACACTGCGGGAAGTGACACCCCCGTCGTCCTTATTCTACGTCGGACCGGCACTCGGGAGCGAACGTCGGTGTGTCGGAGCTCGGAAGCCAACGCAGGTGAAGGCCAAGGACGGAGAGAGACCTCTTCGACCTGTCAGAGTAGAGAATACCAGAGTTAAACCCCAGTAAGAGACTTCAATTAAGACAAGGGTTTCAACCAGTCGCAGTGACAAAAAAAATCGGTCTCAGTAGGACACCAAAGAGACAAAAAATAGAATGCGTACACATAACCGTTTCTCTGGCAAAGTAACCTGATATAAAAGAAATTCTTTAAACACCGGTCAAGGACGGCGAACGGCACCATCCTCTCTGCCTACGTTCCTACTGAGCTCTGGAGTGAATAAAAATAAGCTACTCTGAGAAGGTCATCTATCCTGGGAGTAGATTTCACCAAAGACATTTAGAAACCTCTAATAAAGACCTAAGTCATCGTCGCTGTCCCTCCGGACCGCACGACGCCAGGCACCCCAGCGTCTCTCAGCCTGTGCCGACTCGCTGACTTGACTTGACTTGACGAATTATGTCTCCAAAAAACACTCCACCTCGACCGCTGACCACTTACATTACTCCTATGTGCGACGCACTGACCTGACCACCCCTGGAACGCAGTAGAGAAGTCCTTTGGACTGGGAGTCGGGAGTCACCTCCGGCCCAGCACCCCCTTCCTAAGTCGGGTAGACAACCGAACAGAACCCGAGAGAATAAAATGGAAGGTGGTTGGTGACCTCTGTGGTGGAAGTATGGAAGTCCTATGGGTAAAATGTCTACTCTTTTGGTTGCGTGAGTGACACGTGACCAACACTTTGGTTCCTGAACTGAACCTAAAAAGGTTCATCCTCAGAACGGTGTTGAGACACTCTACTCAGGAAGGACAAGACGGGAACTGTCTACTCCTAACGTTCCGTCCCTTCCGGTAATGGGGTGGTCCACTATCCACACAAAAAGAGTTGTGAGGATGACTACCCCCGACACTCACAAGTGCAACACCCCTGGTGTGCACAGGGTCAGAGACGTCCCGGAACACCACTACGCTCCACGAACACAGGACCCTAAGACGTGAGTGACTTGAAGGCACTAGGATTTCACGGTCCTCTATTTCCGGGTTAATTTTTTTCATAAATAAATAGACAGACACGGCCCAGATCAACACTGGGTATCACCACCGTACACCCTAGATCAAGGGGCTGGCTCCCAACTTAGATCCGGGGAACGTACCCTCGAACCTCACAATCGGCGACTTGGTGGTCCCTTCAGGGATTTCCTAGTTAAAATTACTGTTGAAAAGTACGTTTCATTTCTAATAGTGTATAGTAGGAATTTATACCTAACCAACCTTTTACAAACTTAAAGTTTTAACATTTTAACCTCCTCACAGAATCTGAGTCACTTTATGATGTTCATTCATGTATTATTTATTTTTAATTCTTTTTAAAACATAATCCCTCCCTGTCTGAGCGACATAAGACTTACGAAACAAACAAAATGACTTGGAATAAAAGACCTTCTCCCAACCGAAGTCCAGAATATAAGGAAGACTTCCTTAGTGTCTCGACACAAATAACTTATGGTAGAGACACAAGAAAGACAAGACAGACCATGGTGCCGTTCGTACCACGTACCCAATCCAAAGACAAAACAAATACCCTGACCCCGAATTTCTACGACCGTCGAGGGTCGAGTACATCGACCACGGACCATCCAACCCCAAGCCAGACACCCAGTCCCAGAGGGACGGAACAACGAAAGGAAGAGGACCCGTGGACACGAACCGACCTGTCCACACACTACGGACGGATATCCGGTTAGTTAACTGACTCCCGACTTGAATTAATTATGAGACAGTTTACTCTAAAGTATGAGGTTGCCTTTCCGACGTCCCGAACCCCGGAACCCCGGTCGTCTTACCAGTCACCGTCCCTCTCCCGTCCTAACGACCCCGGGACCCGAGGAGCACCCGACGAGTCGCAACCCCACTGGACCAAATACTACAGTCGGGGAACGGGAGGACGGGGGGACTGTGGACCAACGACGATAGTGTCCTGTCTCGGACGAGGGACCGTGGACGGAAAAGACCATAGTCGACCTGACACTCGTAGCATGCACAGTAGCGCACCCCGGACCCGCCAGGACGAACCACACCGGCGGTGACGGGGTGGACCGAACAGGTGAGGACCGGAACCAGTGGAAGGGCGGTGGACGGTAGGCGACCGACAGTCCGTGGGGTGAAGAAGTGCACAGGGGCACCTACTTGGACCGGGGGTCGCTCGTGTGGAAGAAGGAGTGTGCAGGGAGACCAGAGTCCAAATACTCGGTAGAGACGTCCTTTCCCCCGATCTGGAGGGGTCCCTCCACCTGTCCCGAGTGCCAAACAGGTAGTGTACGGGCTCGTGGTGGACGGAGAGACGGTACCAGGTGTGGCAGCGTAAGACGGGGACACTGGTGGTGCAGGTCGGGACGCAACCAGAGTGGACACGGACCCAGGTACACCTTGGAGTCCGGACAAAGCGGCCTCGTCCCACCGACCGAGGTCCGAACAGGTGCGTCAACCAAAGGTCAACCTTTCGTCCGAGGCCGACGACGTCCCTATGGAGCCAGGAACACGGGTGGGTCCCCGCAGGAGGGACCCCGACATCTAGTCTCCGACACGGACGGAGGACGACAGACCACTTTCCACCGCACACCCTGTGGTTCCGACGTCCGTTAAAGACACTGAGACTGTTCAGACTTCCGTCCTGACACCCACCCCAGGACTGTACCACAATATTATAGACTAATACCGGGCCCCACGTGTGTCGCCAGGACAATTGACGACCAATAAGAACCTCCACTTCGTCCTACGCAGAGAGACAGGTCAGAATCTCCACTACCCCACTGCACCGTGAAAGGGATCGACCCAAGACCCCCGACTGTTTGAAGACAAACGAACCGACATTCCCCTCCTTATTCAATCAATGAAAATGTCCACGTAGTCTAGTCGTCGGTCTCCTGTACCCATCCATCATTCGTGCGTCTGTCACGAAACTATCTGCCTTTAAACCTTTCAACGTTGACGAAAAATTTTTACCACGGAAACCCCTCGTCCCCCTTGGAATTTTAATGAGAATAATTTCGTATACCTCATTAAAATTGTGTTAAAGGACAAATTCACAAACCGGAAATTTCACCTCGGGACGGTCGGACGGGACAGGTACCCTAAAGGGTCCGTTCTTACAACCTCGTCTAACGGTAAGGGAGGAGGTCCCCTAGAAGTGTTGGGTTCCTGACTTGGGAATCGAGAACAAGGAGGACGTAACCGTCCGCTCAAAAAATGGCGAGACGGTGGACCCTTCGGTTTCACCAGCGACTAAATTTAATATAAGAGTATAGGACACCCCATAAATAGAACATTACTCGGAGTATCACCGGACGTACCCAGGAACAGAACAGGGACCAATAAAGAAGGAGAAGCCTTTTCACAGGAGACGAGGGACCCGGAACGGAGGGGACGAGAGTGACGGTCGTCACTAATTGGGTCACTCTCCCATTGTCCGTCCTTCCGGTCCCCAGAGGTCTTTTCACAGTCTGTAAAAAGAGAGAGAACTCGCCGTCCTCCTTTGTTTGATCGCTATAGAAAAAGGAAGAGATATGTCTAAATTTTCCTCCAAAGAGAATTTTATGACACAACGGTATTACTGTGGACCAAAGTGGACTTCAATTGATAAGAGTTTGAAACTCAATTGGTTACGTAAAAAGGATACCTTTACAAACAGAATTCGATACAATTATATGATACGTAAATGGGGTTTGAGACAGAAGTTCAGCCAGGTCGGATTACCGAGTCTTGGACGGACTATTTGGTCATACAATATGAGTCTGTGACAAGGGGATTAGATACATTTGCTTTGATAAACATACCATTTGACGGGAAGACGTTCTAAGTTCAGTTAGGAAAATGCCGGGTCCTACTTAGTACACCACGGTTCTAATAGGGTTTTATGTAGAATGTCTACGCCCCGGGCCACGGCAAGACTCAAAATTCTGTAAGGAGAGAAAGTAATTGTCTGACTTACTCCCTTCCTTTACCGTGGGGTGAGGTCACAAGAACGGGCCTCTTAGGGTCCCCACCCCCTCGGACCCCCCGACGGCAGACACCCCAGCCTGTCTCAGCCTGTGCTGACTTCGCTGAGTCGTCGTCGCGGATATATCGTAGGTCGGCTTCTGATCGCCCCCAAGGAGAAAGACGGGGAAAGACTACGGATACAGTCTTCGAAAGAGATAGAGGAAATATGAAATTATTTTGAAGTGATGTGTTTTCGAGACTCGTTAGTTCGGAGCAGAGACCGGGACCTAACTTAAGAAGAGGAGGTCTCGGGTTCTTGGGGCCGCAGAAAAGAAAGTCGTTGTTGGAAAGAGGTCGTTGCTAGAAGCATCTGTGACTTGCGAGTGAAACAGTGAAAGGGGTCGTATACGATTTATGAAACGCACAACACTTCCTCCGAGATCCTTACACCGTTCACCGAAGAATTTTTAATAATGATAATAGCATAATAATTGGTCCCTCTTTATTTTTCACAAACTCCAATGAGATTAATTCTAATCGTAATAGTTGTAGATACTCTAAAAGGACATTAACTACAAATTCCCTTCTAGAATGACTTAAAAGGCAGTGAAACGAAATCGAAAAGACCTTTCCACCATCCCTTAGAGTATAAAGAAAAAGACCGAAAGTCGAAGACCCCTCAAGAGGACCCGAACAGCTGTGTCTCCCTTCAAGATGCTTCCAAAAGCACGGGGGCGGTGACCCCGGCCTTCCCTCGTCTGACAGAGGTGGTCGACGAAGGTCACGCGACCCTCGGACGAATCCTCTTTCTTTGACCCGCATTTTTTTATTTTCTTTTTTTGACTTTCTTCGTATTCGAGTATCGTTTTTCTGTTGTAATGAAAACCATCTTTGAACATTTTATCGTATCTCCACAGTCTTCGAAGTAGACTTCAGACAGAGTGTCCCTTTGGCCGGAAAGAACGTCCACAATTCCAACCAGTGGTAGTCCTACTTCTGTGACTTCCGGGGAAACGGCTCCGACGGCGGACCTGGACCAGGAACCAGGAACAACGGGAAGTTTGGACACGGAAGACGGGACGTAAGAAAGAAGTCCCGGGAAAAGATCTTTCACTCCAAAAGGGAGGTCAAAATAAATTTACCGTCGAAGGAGGGGATGAATCCCTGAAGGGACCACCGAATCTGCCATCTCTTAGACGGAGGTCACGTCCTCTGGACCCGAACTAGGAACTCAGCCCTTCTAGGGGACCTCTTCTTTTGGCGATTGGCGACGTCATACGAAAGGACCTCTTAGGGTACCTGTCTCCTCCGACCAACCGATGTCAGGTAACCCAACGCTTCTCAGCCTGTGCTGACTCGTTGATTGAGTGTGTGTGTGTCAGGGGCTGAATTGGACGAGATCCAAAAAGAACATAATAAGGTACCGTGGTAGGAGAAGTCACCACTTACGAATAACGAATGATAAATAAAAGAGGTCTATTATGAAATAAAAGAGGACAGGAACCTCCTGTCCTAGAAACGAAATCCACGATTGTGCGACCGAAATATTATCTTCGAGCTCCTCACAAACACCTAACCAACTCAGAGAAACTTCTACCTGACACAAAGAGACTGGGAGTCACTGGTCCACCAGCCCGTGGGAGTAGAGACTTCGTGACACTGACGACGGGACTAGTAACAGTGGGTCCTCTCCTAAGATAGTAGGGGTACTTGAATTTCTGTAGTCAGTGAGTAGTGTCTGAAGAAAAAAAACCATGTCATTCGAAAGAACATGGACACTCGACACTTCCCGCCAAAGGTCCCGACTAGGAGTCTCACCCACACTATACAAAACCCAAGGTCACATGACCCATAACTACACAAGTATTTTGGACGAAGAATTCCTCGTTCAAGAACCTTTACTTGGTCCCCGCGTCTCACTCCTACCCCAGAGGTCCGAGCAGGAGAAAGAGGGAGGACCACACACTGTGCAGAGTCGAAGGGGAGGGCAGAGCGAAGTCCCGTCCTGCACCACACCGGACCGGAACCCCTCGACACACCGGTGTCCCTGTCGGACCCACCTACAACCTAAACCCAACGGTCCGAACCCCAGCAAAGGTCACACCCAATCTTTCACAGACTCCGGGGGACACAGACCGAATCCGTGGCCCGACTGCCTGACTACTCACCGGAAGTGACTTCGTACAGACCCCGGTCGTAAAGTTTTATTTCTACAAAGTTTAGACTAAGTAGAAGGACAATGGGTTTGACCGGAGACGAGAGGAGAGGACACAGTCGCGGCAGGGGGTCGGGGACGGGGGGTCTTCCGGACACGGGGAGGACGCAGGAGGGGAGGCAGTGTAGGAAAAGAAACGTGTACCGGGACCGAGACCAACCCCTTCGGGGCACGACGGACCACCGGACCGTGACCCGGACGGTCTGAGGGACCTCTGGCGCCTGAGGGGACCCCACCGACTCCCACCCGCCCACGTGACCCACGGGACGAGGGGCGTCCCAGCAGGACGGTAAACGTCGGTCGAACACACCACGTACCAGTACCGGGCACGGACGAAGAAGACCCAGGACGGTCCTCGACAGCGGCACCGCAGACAATCGGGTCCTGAACCAAAGTCTCCTCCTCTGGAGTCCGTCACCACAGCTTTACACCGAAGTCGTCTACGACCCCACTCCAAACGACTGCGGTATCCGGGTCGGGACGTCTGGACGATTGCCCCCTGTCCAGAACCCCGAACTCCCCTCCCAACCCCACTTCTCATAAAATATAGGAACCACAACCCATTTCTTCCCGAGAACGTCCCAGACATCCAAGAGAGACGGGCCTACGTAAAATTTAAACACTACGACACAAGGGTGCACACCACGGTAATTATGTGTGTGTGTGTGTGTGTGTGTGTGAGTGTGTGTGTGTACGTATGTGTTTGTGTGAGTGTGTGTGTGTCTGAGTGAGTGTGTGTGAGTGTAAGTGTGTGTGAGTGTTTGTGTGTGTGTCTGTGTGTGTCACTGTGTGTGTGTATGTGTGAGTGTGAGTATGTGTGTGTGTGAGTGTGTGTGAGTGTGTGTGTCTCTGTGTGAGTGTGTGTCTTTGTGCGTGTGTGTGTGAGCGTGTGAGTGTGTGAGTGTGTGTCTCTGTGAGTGTGTGTGTGAGTGTGTGTGTGAGTGTGTGTGCACAGACAGAAGAGAACACCCAGACAGAGGGAACCACTGTTCTGACCCTCAGTGTCAGACGACCGACTACAGGAACGTCAGTAAGCCCGGACCTCGTCGGCGTGACGAGGACCCCCGAGTAGCACATGTCGCCGGAAAGGTCCCACTGAAACCCGCACACGCCGAGACTCTCTCGCCCCCCGCTCCCCACCCGCGACTCTCTCGACCCCCGGGGAGGTACGTAGGGTATGGACACGTGCACTCCGACCCTATGTCATCCAGCGGTGGAGGGACCCCCAACTCCTTCCTCAACCGCAAACAAAACACGGAGTAGAGTGCTCCAGAAGGGTCGTTTGGGAGACTTTACTCAAAGTGAGAGGTCTACTGTGGCGTCGAGCCCCTACAGACCCCTGCCTTGTCGAGTCTGGGCTGTCGACCTCGGACGCCCCACAGCCAGGTGGGAGGCGAGAGGGACAGGGTTTCGGTGTAGGAAGGGTGGAACCCGTAGTAGACTGCCCTCGCCACACTAGTGTCGGAAGGAGCAGAGAGACACGAAATAAAAACTCGTAAAGGTAGCGAAACAGAAGTATCCCCGAGGTGATGGGGTCTAGTGAGGTCGGGAGACACCCTCCCTCGGAGGGCCACACGGGAGCTTACAGCCATAACTCCACCTCCCCGCCTCCCTTCCTCGGGTCACCGAACAGACGACAACTGGGGTAGTCACATAAAAAGTAGAGGTCTCGAGTCTACACCAGAAACACACAGAAAGGGAAAAGAAGGAGTGGCCAGTGTGAAAGGAGAGGGAAGGATTTGTGCACACAAAGTCGGGTCAACAAACTTATGCGGGCAGAAGAGCACGACACCAGAGACTGTGAAGGTCGCGACAAAGAACCAACTGAGGAGAATAGTGCCATCTAGACTAAAAGAAAAGTACGGACCGGGGAAAACTAACCTACAGTCCGTAACACTTAAAATGTACGAACTCACGACTGAAAAAAAAGAAAGTTCCCCATAAGGAAATTTACCCCGAAGGGTCCACCGAGATCTGTCTTGTCTGTGACAAAGTTAGGGACCCAGCCCTTCTAGGCGACCTCCTCCCGTACCGTTGGGTGAGGTCATAAGAATGGACCTCTTAGGGTACCTGTCTCCTCGGACCGTCCGATGTAGGAACCCCAGCGTCTCATCCTGTGTTGATTTCACTGAATCGTCGTCGTCGTAAGAAAATTTATAACCCCCCAAAACAACGTCCTTGTCAATCCGAAGAACCTTTGTCAAACTAGGAAAACTTGGAACGAAAATTTGGTACAATCGGTCGGGGTCACCTCTTCCGTTACCGTTGGGTGAGGTCATGAGAACGGACCTTTCAGGGTACCCGCCTCCACGGACCATCCGACTTCAGGTATCCCAGCGATTCTCAGCCTATGTTGACTCGTTGAAGTGAAAGGACGTGACCTCTTCCTTTACCGTTGGGTGAGGTCACAAGAACGGACCTCTTAGGGTCCCTACCCCCTCGGACCACCCGACGGCAGACACCCCAGCGTCTCTCAGCCTGTGCTGACTTCGCTGAGTCGTCGTCGTCGTCGGCATCCTTGTCTAGTCCGAACCTTGTAAACATACATTATGTGCCTTAGTCGAGACCTCGACTTTTCCTCATCTCTACGGTACACCGGGTCTCTACAGTCTAACAGCTACTCCTCGGTCCGTGCCGGGCATGCCAATAAACGAGTCCTAGTCTCTCGACCGGTCTCGTCACTAAATGTTCGTAAACCAAGCGTGGTGTCACTCTGAAACGTGACACGACGAGAACCGGCCACGACTCCAACCCTGGGGCACTGGGACGGACCACGTCCCGCCCGGTCCAGGACAGGGCGTCTCCACTCCACGGAAACCTGGCTCTTCACTCACACGACACGGCCCCTGGACATGACGAGGAAGTGAAGACAGGACCGGGGAAAGAACCGTGCTTCGAGGTACCTTCGATGCGAAGTCCTCTTGCAGTGGACTGGACAGTCGACCTGGGAAGAGGCACGAAGGTCTTCGAAACAAAACGGGGGGTCGGGGGTGGACGGGAGACCCCTCGATAGTGTGGACTGGGTCCACGTCGCACCCTTACGTCCAACCTGCGGCACCCCTGGGTCGAAGGGAGTAAGACGACGGTCTGGGAGTCGGTCCCCGACGGTAAGTGGTGCCGGAGGACGGGAGACGGGAGGTCTCCCTGTACTCTACTCCTTCTTGGTGGAGCCCCTAACATAGTACAAGTCGGGACCCCGGAAAAGGACCAGGGCGTCCCGCCACTCTTGGGAAAGGTTCAAGACTCTAACAACAACTCTTTCGAGTTCCTTCTCCAGACACGAGTGGGACGACTAACCCCCACCCTTCACCCCCTGGCCACGAGACGACCCACCCCTCAGGACGGACCGACTAGGGCCGTCGCGGGTCACCACTCCCCGTCCACGACCCCGGTCCGAAACTCACATCTGCACCCCGCCTCAGTCACGGGCCCTCTTACGCGTCTCGAAACGAGTTCCTGGACCCGGGAGGACTAGACTACGGAACACGTGGGCTGGTCCCCCGAAGTCTTGACCCAGGGGTGCAATCTGGACCTTCGACCCCGAGCCCTATATTCCCCAGTAGGGGGTCGAATACGTGAGCGTAGAAGAGGGGTAGAGGGCCCGAAATCTCGGCCCGAGAGTAGTGGGTCGAAGTAATGGGTCGGGAACGGTAGACTCCAGGAACACACCCACTCACTGGACCAACGGAGAAGGAGGACTTCCCTAAGACGGACACTCACTGTGGACCGAACCAGGGACTACGAGGGACTTCGAGCCGCGACCGTCTGAGTCTTGTGCTCAGCGGAGGTAAACTTTGAGACGACAAACAGTGCACCGACCCACTTAATCTCCCTGGCACAGGAGAACAAAGAGTCTGGTCGCCGAGAGCTCGGATTTCATCGGGGTCCACGACGAACGACTGGGAAGACTATCTACAGACACCCCAGTCAGGAGTACCTGCAAACCAGGACTGAGTAGAGGGAAAAGAGTTCCCTCCTAGGGTCCCTCGTTTCGTTCGCCCACCGCCGTACGTCCGGGAGGGCACGATGGAGTCGGCAAGTGTGCGAACAGTCCCAGGGGCGTACGGGAGGGCGTCGTCCGAACACTTACCCTGCACTACCCTGAAGTACGGAGGGCCCGGCCCGCCCTAGACGCCGTCCTCCGACCCCCGTCCCGGCAGACCCCGGTCGAGTGCAGACGTCGACACGAGGGAGATCTCACTTGGGGACGAGACGACAGTGTCCCCGACTCACTGGCCCAGTAGTCCTCTCTCGTCGGACTGAGACTGAGTGACCAGGGAGGGTCCTCCCCTTCCTCCTTCTGACCCACGGGCCTACGGACTGGGTCCGCTTCTCGGACCATACCGACTCTTGGTCGTTGGGTCGGCCCGCAGGAGGAGGTCCTCTCGGTCCACCGGAGGTCGAGTAGGGGGAGTAGCCCCCTCGAAACACCCGGGATCTCCTGGCCCTGTGGGTACCGTCCTAAATATTGTCCTCGGGGGGAGAACGCGAATGTTAACTAATCATTGAACCTTTTGGAGGGCGGAGTAACTTTCCGTTCCTATCTTCACTTCACTCACTGCCCCTCGGGACACGACAGGAAGTGAGTCGTCCGAGAGACACTGTAGTGCAAAGACCAATCAATGACAAAGCGGCTGAACTCCAGAAACGGGCGGAAGGACTCGGTGTCACTAACAAAACCGTCCTTGAGGAGTGGAAAGGGACCTAGGGCTCTGTGTCTTGGGAACATTCTCGCATGTCAACCCTCCGACAACCATAAACGGTTGGCGGCTGGAAGTACAGGTAAAGGCTCCCTGCCGACGGGGAAGAGACTTCGTTTCAGACCAGAAACGACAATCAGTGGGTCGGGACTCAAAATCAAGGATACAATGGAAAGGACCACAATAAATGTACAATTGAAGATAGACATTAATTCTCGAACCTATATCAAATCAAGTCAAGTCAACGAGTCAGCACAAACTGAGAAACGCTGGGGTACTTAGTGTCATGCGGTCCGGAGGGACAGGTAGTGGTTGAGGACCTCAAGTGAGTTTGAGTACAGGTAGCTCAGCCACTACGGTAGGCCGGTAGAGTAGGAGACAGCAGGGGAAGAGGACGGGGGTTAGGGAGGGTCGTAGTCCCAGAAAAGGTTACTCAGTTGAGAAGCGTACTCCACCGGTTTCATAACCTCAAAGTCGAAGTTGTAGTCAGGAAGGTTACTTGTGGGTCCTGACTAGAGGAAATCCTACCTGACCAACCTAGAGGAACGTCAGGTTCCCTGAGAGTTCTCAGAAGAGGTTGTGGTGTCAAGTTTTCGTAGTTAAGAAACCGTGAGTCGAAAGAAGTGTCAGGTTGAGTTCCCCGGGAGTTTATCACGTTCTAAACTAAAAAATGACCCCACGACCTCTCCTCTACCCACGACAGGACCTAACCCCACCTTATTCACTATACTTCTTCCTCAGAAGGATAAAACCTCTCCAAAAACATGGATAGAACTAGTCTCTACCAGATCCTTAAACGGACAGTCTCAGTCATGGACACAAGTGTCATAACTCAAACAATGTTACAACGAAGACACAATACAAAACCGAAAAAGGTCCGGTGTCTAGAATCAAGGAGGTGGTCCCTAGTTTGGGTACGAAGGACGTAACCTTCCGTCTCAGAATTGGTGACGTTGTAGTTCCTTCAGGGATGAAAGGGAAAAGAACTACTTTATTTCAAATATAAAATACCGCTCTGTTCCTTCGAAATTCAAGAAGAAACGAGCAAACCTGGAGGAGGGGGTGGAAATCACACCCAATACACAGAGGTACTTGGTCTGGAGGAATCCTCCATTGAGGGAGAACTAGAGTAGTTCCCAGTGATGAGGGATCCTCTGTTAGAAAGTATTAGAACACTCCCCGGTACTACTGCGTACTGCACCGCTAGACCAGACACATTTGACAGTCATTGTGAAGTAAACTACATATTTCGAAACAGAGTGTTTGAACGTGTTGGAACGAAGATTCTCTACCTTGTCAGAAACCTCGAAAGACTTCCTTACAGAGGGTCCAAGATTAGGAGTCCAACCGAGCTTAATTTAACAAACAGAAAGAATCTGTCTGACAACTGGTCGAGAAACACCTGCGAGAGTAGTGTCCAAGAACCTGGATCTATATAGGTTTACACACTAAACCAAAATCCCAGTCAAACTACATATAGTGCACAAGAGACACGAGAACGTACCTTATTTGTCAGTCTCACGGTAAACCCCGTGTTTGACTGGGATCCAGTAACTAATACTCACATAAAGGCAATCACACGAACACACACGACCCAGCGTAGACTGAGAAACGTTGGGAAACCGGACATCGGACGGTCCGAGGACACAGGTACCTCCCGTCCCAGATTAACGTATCTCGACCGTTCGACGTTTTACACCTCACGACGAGAAATTAGTTTAAGAGACTACAAAATCCTGAACCGTACCAACGAATCGTCTCACTGTCGAACACATACATCGAGCAAGAAGATAGTCTGACATACACCGGGTGTTCCATTGATCGTCACAACGACCCCAGGGTAGGGAAAGGAGGAGTAGACATTCTTACCCCCATTCTGTCATGGATAATGTCTTTCCTGTCTCTACTCTTACGTATCTTAGTAGATCTTTAACTACTAAAGATCCTGTGCTAACTCGCTGAAGTGAAAGTGAAAAGTGAAAGTACGTAACCTCTTCCTTTACCGTTGGGTGAGGTCACAAGAACGGACCTCTTAGGGTCCCTACCCCTCAGACCACCCGACGGCAGAGACCCCAGCGTGTCTCAGCCTGTGCTGACTTCGTTGAATCGTCGCCGTCGTCGTCCGTACGTGTTTAGCACGCTCCTGGGAAGGTCAAGGCTTAAAGAAAAAAATTGTGAAAACAACTGGAGGAGGTAGATAAAGAGGACCGGGAGTAGGTGACAAACATCGTCGGTGGTTAGACAAGAGGCATAGAATACTAAAATGAAAACAAATAAAACTAAGGTGGATTTACTCTCTGATTTGCTAGTACATCACAAAGAGAAGAGACAGAGTAGACAATGACTCGTATTACGAGAACTCCAAGTGGGAACTACAGTGTTTACCGTTCCAAAATAAGAAAAAATCTACACCTATTATAAGGTAATGGAAATATACTGAGTAGAAGAAATAGGTAAGTAGGAAGTCACCTGAACATCCAACAAAGGTACCGAACCGATAACATTTATCACGACGCCACTTGTGCCCCATGTACATAGTAAAGTTTAATCACAAAACGAAAGAAGGCTACGAACCTTTATCTTGACGACCTAAAAAGAAAAAGGTAACCTCGTGTAAAAAGTCTACAATTCGGTAAGTTTTGTAATTATTTATAAGGGTGATAATAATAATAAGAACTCCGAATTACTAATGACGTAAGTTCAGACAAAAAGTACAAGACTTTTCGGAGATTGGACCGAAGGTATCACCGACGTGCGTGGTAAAATACAAAATCAGTGACGTGTTACGGTTTCCCAAAGAAGAGAGTAGGAGAGATTGAGAACAATAAAGAACAGAAAAACTATTTTCAGTGAGACTGTCAATACTCCACTATAGAGTAACAAAACTAAACGTAAAGGGACTATTAATCTGAGAACTCTCAGGGAACCTGACGTTCCTCTAGGTTGGTCAGGTAAGACTTCCTCTAGCCGGGACCCTAAAGAAACCTTCCTTACTACGATTTCGACTTTGAGGTCATGAAACCGGTGGAGTACGCTTCTCAACTGAATAACCTTTTCTGAGACTACGACCCTCCCTAACCCCCGTTCTCCTCTTCCCCTGTTGTCTGCTACTCTACCGACCTACCGTAGTGACTGAGCTACCTACACTCAGACTCACTTGAGGCCCTCAACCACTACCTGTCCCTCCGGACCGCACGACGCTAAGTACCCCAGCGTTTCTCAGCCTGTGCTGACTCGCTGACTTGACTTGACTTGACTCATAGAAATGTACATACACAACCGGTATACATATAGATGAAACCCTTTTATAGATAAGTCTAATATAAGAGTAAAGAATTTTTTAAATTAAAAATAACTTCCTATTAACGAAATGTCTTAAAACAAAAGACAGTTTGGAGCCGTAATTAGTCGGTATCCATATGTATATAGAAGGGTAGAGGGCGGGGTAGGGTGGGAAGATCCAACTATGTCTCGGTGACAAACTGAAAAGACTCGGTACGTCGTTTAAGGGCAACCGATAGATAAAATGTATACCATTACATTCAAAGGTCCAATGACAAAGGTTTGTAGAGTGGGAGAGGAGGGGAGAAGGGTCCAGGTATCCAGACAAGAGATACAGAGAAAGAGGTGACGACGGGACATTTATTTAAGAAGTCATGGTAAAAAGGTCTAAGGCATATATGCACAATCTTATACCATAAATAGAAAGAGAAAGACTGAATGAAGTGAGACATATTATCCGAGATCCAAGTAGGTGGAGTAGTCTTGACTGAGTGGAAAAATACCAACTCATTATAAGGTAACATATATACATGACGTTGAAGGAATAGGGAAGTAGACAGCTACCTGTAGATCCACCGAAGGTAGAAGACCGATAACATTTATCACGGCGTCACTTGTTACCCTATGGACACAGAGAAAGTTCAAACCAAAGGAGTCCCATATACGGATCCTCACCCTAACGACCCAGTATACCACCAAAAATAAGGATCAAAAGATTCCTTAGAGGTATGACAGAAGGTCTCACCGACACGGTTAAATGTAGGGGTGGTCGTCACGTTCTCACAAGAGGAAAGAGGTGTGGGAGAGGTCGTCAATAACAAACATCTGTCAAACTACTACCGGTAAGACTGGTCACACTCCACTATAGAGTAACATCAAAACTAAACGTAAAGAGATTATCACTCACTACGACTCGTAGAAAAGTACACAAACCATCGGTAGACATACAGAAGACACCTCTTTACAGACAAATCCAGAAAAAGGGTAAAAAACTAACCCAACAAACAAAAAGACCGTAACTCAACATACTCGACGAACACATAAAACCTTCAATTAGGAAACAGTGAACAAAGCAAACGATAATAAAAGAGGGTAAGACTCCCAACAGAAAAAAGTGGAACGAATCTCCAAAGAAACGACACGTTTTCGAAGAATTCAAATTAGTCCAGGGTGAACAAATGAAAGTAAAAATAAAGACAATGAGATCCCACCACCCAGTCACTCCTAGAACGAAACTAAATACAGTAACTCACAAGAAATACAAAAGGAGATTCTCAAAATATCGACGACCAGAATGTAAATCCAGAAATTAGTTAAAACTCAAATAGAAACACACACCACAATCCTTCACAAGAGTAAAGTAAGAAAACGTACATTCACAGGTCAAAAGGGTCGTGACAAATAACTTCTCCGACAGAAACGGGGTAACATACAAGATCGGAGGAAACAGTTTTTATTTCATGGGTATCCACGTACCTAAATAAAGACCCGAAAGATGGAACAAGGTAACTAGATGTTAAACCAAAAATACGGTCATGGTATCACAGAACTACTGACATCGAAACATCATATTGGACTTCAGTCCTTCCAACTAAGGAGGTCGAGGTAAGAAGAAAGACTTCTGACGAAACCGATAAACCCCAGAAAACACAAAGGTATACTCATCACTTAAAAAAATAAGATCAAGACACTTTTTACGGTAACCATTAAACTATCCCTAGTGTAACTTAGACATCTAACACAAACCATCATGTCAGTAAAAGTGTTATAACTAAGAAGGATGGGTTCTTGTACCTTATAGAGAGGTAACCGCATTCAGCAGAAACTGAAGAAAGTAATCACAGTATCTTAAAAAAACATATGTCAAGAAAACAGAGGAATCCATTCAAATAAGGATCTATAAATTAAGAAAAACAACATCACCACTTACCCTAACTAAGGACTTAAAGAGAAAGACTAAAAAGTAACAATCATATATCTTTACGTTTACTAAAGACACATAACTAAAACATAGGACGTTGAAACGATTTAAGTGACTAATCGAGATCTTTAAAAGACTATGATAGAAATCCCAAAAGATACATGTCATAGTACAGTAGACGTTTGTCACTCTCGAAATGAAGAAAAGTCTAGACCTAAGGAAAATAAAGAAAAAGAAGAAACTAACGACATCGAACCTGAAGGTCTTGATACAACTTATTATTACCCCTTCCACTTGTGGGACAGAACAAGGACTGCAATCGTCCTTACGAAAGTCAAAGAGTGGTAACTCTTACAAACGACATCCGAATAGTATATACCGGAAATGATACAACTCCCTCCACCCAAGAAAGATACGGGTATAAACCTTCAAAATTAGTATTTACTTTCGACTTAAAACAGTTTCCGAAAAAGAAGTAGATAACTCTACTAGTATACCAAAAATATAAAGTTAAACAATTATACCACATAGTGTAACTAACCAAAATTATGTCACTTCTTAGGAACGTAGGGACCTCATTTGGGTCGAACTAGTACCACATACTCGAAAAACTACACAACGACTTAAGACAAACGATTTTAAAACAACTCCTAAAAACGTAGATACAAGTAGTCAATATAACCGGACATCAAAAGAAAAAAATTACAACAGAAACAGACCAAAACCACAGTCCCACTACCACCGGAGTATCTGACTCAAACCTTCACAAAGAAGGAGACGTTAAAAAACTTTCTCAAAATCTTCTTATCCGTAATACAGGAGAGATTTACAAACTATCTTAAGAGGACACTTCGGTAGAGCAGGACCCGAAAACAAAAGAACACTCTAAACAAATAGTGTCGAAGTCAAAGTCACGAACATAAACCTAACAAGTATTAAAGATAAAGAAGGACCAAGACAGAACCTTCTAACTTGAAAAGATTCTTAGAGAGGTAAAGAAGGTCCAATAGGTAAAATAACGGTATATCAACAAGTATTATCAGAGAATATTAGGAAACATAAAGACGTAACAGACAACCTTGGAGAGGAAAAGGTAAAGAAACAACTAAACTAAGAAGAGAGAAAAAAAGGAACTGCTCAAACCGATTTCCAAACAAGTCAAAATAGAAGAGCTTCTTGGTCGCAAATCAAAATAATTAGAAATGATAGTAAAGAAAGTAAAGAAAAAGTACATAAAGACGAACCTAGAAATACTAAAGAAAGGAAGATGATTAAGACCCCACAAGAATAAAAAGGTCAACAAAATCCACATTTTAATCCAACAGATAAACTATAAAAAGAACGAAAAACTCCATCCTAATAAAACGATAATTAAAGGAAGAATCTTGACGAAAACGACGTAGAGTATCCACAACACAAAAGTAACAGGAAACAAAGATCTGTAAAAAACTAAAGGGAAAACTCAAGAGGTCATAGGACAACCAATAAATCTTTACACAACAAATTAGAGGAACACAAACACAGAAAATACCGAAATAAGAAAAAAAAAATTAAAAATAAAAAAGAAATAAAATGAAATATTATGACACAACCAAAGCGATATGTAACTGTGCTTAGGTGGTGCCCACATGTACGCTAGGGTTTGTACTTGTGGGGAGGGTGGAGGGAGGGGTGTTGTAGGGAGACCCACTAGGGGCACGTGGTCGGGGTTCGTAGGACATAGGACGTAGTCTGTATCTGACCACTAAGCTAAGGATGTACTATCATATGTACAAAGTTACGGTAAGAGGGTTCAGTAGGGTGGGAGAGGGAGAGGGAGACTCAGGGTTTCAGGAGATATGTGTAGACACAAAAAAACCGACAGAACGTATGTCCCAGTAGTAACGGTAGAAAGATTTAAGGTATATATACACAATCATATGACATAACTACAAAAAGAAAGACCGAATGAAGTGAGACATATTAGCCGAGGTCAAAGTAGGTAGAGTTGTCTTGACTAAGTTTACATAAGAAAAATTGCCGACTCATTATGAGGTAACACATATACATGGTGTCGAAAGAATAGGTAAGTAGACGACTACCTGTAGATCCAACAAAGGTACAGGACCGATAATATTTGTCACGACGCTACTTGTAACCCCATGTACACAGAGAAAGTTAAGACCAAAGGAGCCACACATACGGGTCGTCACCCTAACGACCCAGTATTCCGTCAAGATAAACGTTAAAAAATTCCTTAGAGGTGTGACAAAAGGTATCACCAACGTGATCAAACGTAAGGGTGGTTGTCACATCGTCCCAAGGGAAAAGAGGTGTGGGAGAGGTCGTAAATAACGAACGTCTAAAAACCTAACGTCTGTAAGACTGACCACACTTCACCATGGAGTAACACCAAAACTAAACGTAAAGAGATTATTACTCACTACAACTCGTAGAAAAGTACACAAACAATCGGTAGGCATACAGAAGAAACCTCTTTACAGATAAATCAAGAAACCGGGTAAAAAACTAACCCAGCAAATAAAAAGACCTTAACTCGACGTCTTCAACGAACATATAAAAACTCTAATCAACAAACAGTCAACGAAGTAAACGATAATAAAAGAGGGTAAGTCTTCCGACAGAAAAGTGGAACGAATATAAAAGGAAACAACACGTCTTCGAAAATTAAAATTAATATAGGGTAAACAAACAAAAACGAAAATAAAGGTCTTAAGACCCTCCACCTAGTATCTCCTAGGACGACACTAAATACAGTCTCTCACAAAACGGATACAAGAGGAGATCCTCAAAATATCAAAGAGCAGAATGTAACTCTCGAAATTAGGTAAAACTCAAATAAAAACACACACCACAATCTTTCACTAGATTAAAGTAAGAAAACGTTCACCAACTGGTCAAAAGGGTCGTGGTGAACAATTTCTCTAACAGAAATGAGGTAACATATAAGAACGGAGGAAACAGTTTCTATTCCACAGGTATCCACACACCTAAATAGAAACCCGAGAGACAAAACAAGATAACTAGATATAAAGACAGAAACACGGTCATGGTATGACAGAACTACTGACACCGAAACATCATCTCGGACTTCAGTCCGTTCAACTAAGGAGGTCAAGGTAAGAAGAAAGAGTTCTAACGAAACCGATAAGCTCCAAAAAACATAAAGGTATGTTTAGAACTTTACTAAACAAGATCAAGACACTTTTTATAGCGATCATCGAACTATCCCTAACGTAACTTAAACATTTAACGAAACCCATCATAGGAGTAAAAGTGATATAACTAAGAAGGCTAGGTGCTTCTACCATATAAAGAGGTAGATAATCACAGGAGAAACTAAAGAAAGTAGTCACAAAATATCAAAAGATATATATCCAGAAATCAAAGAAATCCATCTATATAAGGATTCATAAAATAAGAAAAGCAACGTTACCACTTACCTTAACAAAGGAATTAAAGAAAAAGATGAAAGAGTAATAATCACATATCCTTACATTCCCTAAACAATAGATCAGACTATCGCAACACAAGTCTCTTCTACGAACTATGCTAAAGTCAAAATAATTTAAATGACTCCAAACTAAACACTGGGTCCTACACCAAATAGGACCTCTTACAAGGTACACGTTAACTCTTCTTCCACATAAGAAAAGATAAACCTACCGTACAGGACTCCTATAGTCACTCGCGGTAGAGTAGAATATATAGTAAATTCTGAACACAAAGAAATAATTGAAAGACAAAACTACTGGACAGGTAACCACACTCACCCCACAATGTCAGAGGATGATAATGACACAATGAGAGTCAAAGAGGAAAATGCGGACAATCACAAACAGAACACATAACTTCACGGGGATACAACCCACGTATCTATAAATGTTAACAATACAGAAGGAGAATCTACCTAGGGACCTAGTAATACATCACACGAAGGAATAAAGGACATTATAAGAAATAAAATTCTAGACAAAACAGACTACCCTTCTAACGATGAGGTCGAAAGAAAACGAAGGGTAAACGTTCTTTAAATAAAAAGGTAGGAGAGTGAAAGTCAGATACACACAGAACTCCAGACTCACCCAAAGAACATCTGTCGTATATATACCCAGAATAAAAACATAGGTAAGTCGGTCGGACACACAAAACCAACCTCGTAAATTAGGTAAATGAAAATTTTATTAATAACTATATATACAAGGATAACGGTAAAAGAATTAACAAAACCCAACTAAAATATCTCGAAAAAGATGGTATATTCAGGGAAATTGTAAACAACATTTCGATTAAACCACCATGACTTAAGAGAATTGAAAACGAACAGACTTTTCGAAAAATAAAGAGGTAGTTCAAACTTATTCTAGGAACGGTCCATGTCTTAGAACCAACATCTAAAAAGGAAAAGTCATGAAATTTATATAGGACGGTAAGGGAAGACCGGACGTCTCAAAGACGACTTTCTAGTCGAAAATTCGTATACCCCAAAGGGAACATCCAATGAACAACGAAAAGAGAACGACGAAAATTATAAGAAAGAAACACAAATTAGAAACACTCAAACTAATCATACACAGAACCACATAAAGAGGAACCCAAAAAGGACATACCCTGAGAAACGTGGAGACCTGAACTAACTGATAAAAGGAAAGGTACAACCCCCTTAAAAGTTGATATTAGAGAAGTTTCTAAAAGAGTATGGGAAAGAAAAAGAGAAGAAGACCCCGAGGATAGTACACTTACAACCGCACAAACTATAACGGGGTCTCCAGAGACTCTGACAGGAGTCAAGAAAAGTGAGAAAATGAAATAAGACGAGAAGTCTTCAATAAAGGTGGTAAAATAGAAGGTCGAGTGACTAAGCAAGACGACGAAGTCTATAAGACGACAACAAAGGAAGATCTCATAGAAATTAAAGTCATTGACACAACAAACAGAGACATACAAATAAGAAATTAAGAAGATCCAAAAACGATTGTCTAAGAACGTAAAAGAGGTCAAACAAAAGTCCCAAAAACTAGTAGAAACAACAGTAATAAGACTTAAGAAAAAGTCCATCAAAAGGATAAAGGACAAGTAAATAAACCTGTAGACACAAAGATTAAACACATCATAAAGAGACGGAAGAGTAATAATAAAAAAAATTGAATAACAGAAACGTCAGAGAAAAAGGGTCCGAAGTTCCAACTTAATTAAGAAAGAAGGAAAACCAAAGATGGGAGGATTCCAACCAGGTCACCAAACACATTCAAAGCATATCCCACTTTAAACACGACTCAAGGTTGGGGACGGGTGGTGGGGGGGGAACGACTACCCGTCCCGACTCACTCCACCATTAGGACAGACGACTACTAACCAAAATAAAAAAACAAAACAAACAACAAATCTCCTCCGTAGGGTGTGTCCCACGATGACCACCAACCCACTACGACCCAGAACATAAGGTCACTAAAGGAAACACACTCAAGAGTGACCAACTATGAGGGATACCAATCAAGAGACCATCAGATCCCAGAACCTCAGTCACGAGGATGAAGTTTCCGAGCCCCGTCTAGAGAAAAACTGTACCCAGTGAAGGAGGAAGTCGTCGACGATTACTGGAGGTGACCGTTCTCAAAGAAAGAGAATTTAAGGGTCTACACAACCTGTACTTGGGGGTCCTTAACATTTACAAAAAGTGTACAAGTGTCGGAATCACAGGTAGACCTTTCGTCCTTCAGTGTGTGTGGGCTACTCTGTGTCGCTGGCCAAACCTCCGACAATGACACCTTCGAAGACCGGCGGTAAGAGGAGAGAAGAGTAAAAAAAAATTACTCCACAAAAAAACAAAAAAACACAAGAAAAACGATGACTCGACGTATTCAAGAAATCTATAAACCTCATAAGTCAAGTCAAGTCAAGTCAGTGAATCAACACAGACTGAGACGTTAGGACAGGTAGTGGTTGAGAGCCTCAAGTGGGTTTGAGGACGCGTAGCTCAACCACTACGGTAGGTCGGTAGAGTAGGAGACAACAGGGGAAGAAGAGGACGGGGGTTAGGGAGGCGTGGAAGGAGACACAGGAGGCCCGGAAGACGTCTACTCCTCCGACACAGGACGTCTCTTCCTAGGTGCGGAAGGAGACGTAGGGGGCCCGGAAAACGTCTACGCCTCCGACACAGGATGTCTCTTCCTCGGCACGGAAGGAGACGCAAGGGACCCGAAAGACGTCTACTCCTCCGACACAGGACGACCGGAGGCCGGTACCGGGCCGGTGGAACGGGAGGACTGAGTATTCCCTCCGGGTGGTTGGGCCCTACCGAGTTGGTCGGGACCTTCTCTGGTCCGGTCGGTCGCTCTTCGGAAACGCGAGTGGGATCGGAGGTAGTCATAAAGAGTCACAGAGAAGGCATGGACCGGAAGGTCGGTACACCCCTCAAAGACAAGAAATGTCGGCACCGCACGAAGAGGACCGACGGAAGGACGAGACGGAAATCAAATATTTGTGGCAGCAAAAGGTATGGTAATGTAAAAAGAACCGAAACGTTCTATTGCCTTACGAACGGACTTCGAAGAGATGCAACTGAAGACGAGACAGCTATACCGTCAAAATATATACTTGTTTGTTCCGTAAACAGTTCTAAGACAAGAATGACGACATTAAACAGTACGTTTGGACGGTCTAAAGGTTACAATGAAATCCATATTTCAATGGTCTATTTCATATCGTACGGGTCAATTTAAGTCTATTTGGTGTTTGAAAAGAAAAAAAAAAAGACCTATTTGGGGTACATTATAAACACTGTATGAATGTGATTCTTTGATGATCAACAAACAGACTGTAAGTCCAAAGTGACTTGTAGGACATAAAAATCATCGATTTAGACTAGTGTGATAAATCTGTTCAAACGGAAATTGAATCCAACCTTCCACTGAACAGAATCCTCGTTCCAGAGCCACCCCAGACCACACGAACAGTGACCTTTCCCCACAAAAGTCCTCCCGTCGCACAGTCGCGGACCGACCTGACCCAGAGTCTGGCCGTACAGGTGGCCTTTGGGGGTCACGAATACACGAGTCGTCTAGTACGGTCGGGGGCCCTACGGACCTCACCCTCACGCCGAGTTGAAGGACCAGACACGAGATACGAACACACCAGACTCAAATTAGTCTACCGGGTGGGGGTTGGAAGTATAATCATTACCCATTGGTAGTGAAGTACCCTTTATCTACCCCTTTGTCACCTTTCACAGTCTGAAGTAAAAACCCCCGAGGTTTTAGTGACGTCTACCACTAACGTCGGTACTTTAATTTTCTACGAATGAGGAACCTTCTTTTCAATACTGGTTGGATCTATCATATAAGTTTTTGTCTCTGTAATGAAACGGCTGATTCCAGACAGATCAGTTCCGATCCCAAAAAGGACACCAGTACATACTTACACTCTCAACCTGACACTTCTTCCGACTCGCGGCTTCTTAACTACGAAAACTTGACACCACAACCTCTTCTGAGAACGCTCAGGGAACCTGACGTCCCTCTAGGTTGGTCAGGTAAGACTTCCTCTAGTTGGGACCCTAAAGGAACCTCCCTTACTACGACTTCGACTTTGAGGTTATGAAACCGGTGGAGTATCCTTCTCATCTGAGTAACCTTTTCTGAGACTACGACCTTCCCTAACCCCCGTCCTCCTCTTCCCCTGCTGGCTCCTACTCTACCGACCTACCGTAGTGCCTGAGTTACCTACACTCAGACTCACTTCAGGTCCTCAACCACTACCTGTCCCCCGTCAGGACCGTACGACGCTAAGTACCCCAGCGTTTCTCAGCCTGTGCTGACTCGCTGACTTGACTTGACTTGGTAACGAATTTACATTCCTTTATAACACCTGTTCTTCAAAATTATCAAATTCATTTGAAAACAATGGTTTACGTTTAAACAGACGGCCTACGTGTCCCTACGGACTGTTATAACTTTGTAGTCTTAAAACCCTCGTCACTTTCTAAATAACGTCCTGATACGTTCTACTCACCGGGTGAGGAGAGTTTTGGGGCTTGAGGAGCTTCCCAAAGTCGTTTCGTAAAAATTTCCGGTCTACTCCCTCCCCCACCAACCGACACCGTCAAAAACCACAGTCTGATGAAACAAGAACGTCGACAGGTGTATCCAGTCCAGTGCTACAAGGACATTTGGAGGTCGTTCTGTTTACACTAAGAGGACGTTAAAACACAGAGATATAATTACCTTCTCACAATGAGGGAATTCAGACTCGGAACTCTTACTCGATAGGACACACAAAGTCTAATATTCTTTGCAAGAATTGACCTCCGTTTTCGTTATCTTATGTTTTCATTTTCTTTATCCAGATTATCCCCCAGTTTAAACGAGAAAGGACACTGTGAAAAAATATAGAAGTAAAAACAAATAGACAGTAAAATCTTTTAAAAATAACCCTGTATCAACGAAATGTCGCAACACAAGGACGACATGTTGTTTTACTTAGGCGAGGTACTTATGCATAGGGGTGAGAAAAGAGCCCAAAGGAAGGGTAGACCGAGTGGTGCTCGTGACTTGTCTCGAGGGACACGATATCAGACGAGAGGAGTCAATAGACAAAATATGGGTCTTCACACATAAACAGTTAAGGTCAGGGGTCAAGTAGGGTCACGGGGGTGAAAGGAGAGAACTACCGGTATAAAAATCACAGACACAGAGATAAAGTCGAAACGTTTATCCAAGTAAACATGGTAAAAAGATCTAAAGGTGTATACATACAATTACATGTTATAAACGAAAAGAGAGAGACTGAATGGAGTGAGACATACTGTCGGAGATCTAGGTAGATGTAGAGACATTTCCCGTTTTAAGGTAACGAAAAGTACCGACTCATTATAAGGTAACATATAGACGTAGGGCAGAAGAAATAGGTCAGTAGACGGCTACCTGTAGATCCAACGAAGACACAGAACCGACAACATTTATCACGACGTCACTTATAACCCCACGTACACAGAAAAATCTTAATACCAAAAGAGACCCAGACACGGGCCCTCATCCTAATGATCCAGTAAACCATCACGACAAAAATCAAAAGAATAAACACTATGATGAATGAATCTTCTTTTGTCGACTCCTCAAGTATAGTTTCGTCGTTTTCCCCTTTGTACGACTATTACTTGTACGGTCCGCCGACACTCGCACCTTTGGACCCACGAGTCGGTCCTTCTCCGTCCAGACACAGAGAGTCTCCTACGACCTGAGAACAGACGCGTCCAACATTGCACACTACTCTCACTTCTAACCCACTATTTACCCGGACGTACCTGACGAGTCAAATACCGGAGTAGAAGAGTACGGGACGGTATATTTACCGTCTCTTTACTTTCCCTTACGAAGACCAACCTCTTCTTTGGTCCTGTTGTGTATTTCCTACAATAAATAAAAAGAAATATTGCTCACTTTCGTCAAGAGTTCGACTTTTATTATTCAGATTTTCTTTTCAAGTCCTTTGAACCGACGTAACTCAATTTGAGTCTCTTAGTTTTTATACTCATTTAAAGTTTATTCCACCCTTTTAATGAACGATGTTTACCCTAGTTCGAAACAAAGAAAATAAAATTTCTTGAATAGGACCTTCGTAATTCTTCGTCTGACTACAAAGACCACTCGACCCTGGAGGGTCCGTAGGACGTCCCCAGCACAAAGGGTAGACTGGGTCGTTCAGGTCTGTGACCGGGATTTGGGAGTCGACCCACTACCCCACTCCGAGGAAGTACCTCCCGGCCTAACCCTTTTGGACGTGACGGGGTCGACCGGACAGTTTCCTATTAGGTCCTCTTTCTGTTTCCCGACTACAAGTTGAAGTAATAAATTCTGGAAGAACACTTTTGGTGACGGACGGAGACCCTAACCGTTCTTTTTCAACGTTTTAACAATGGAAGGTGGACGACCATGGACCCTTGACCCTTCCCCCGGCAAGAGACAAAGGTCACCTCCCATTGGACCCTTGCTCTCGAACTGTCACATAGGTCTGAGTTTCTCGTGTATTGAAAACTGGATGAGGATGAGCCCCCTAAGATTCTCTTACTAGTCTTTACACCCGGTCAAGATACGTATTTCCACAACCAAACTAACATAAATATAATAGACTTTAAACGCTTACTGACTTTCACAAAGGGTCTCATCAAATCTTAGACCTTTTTACTATGAATGGTTAACAAAAATTTTTTTTCTTGGAAAACACTACATCTAACCCCCTTTTAAATGTAAAAAAGTCTTGTCTTTTAACCAATGTGGGATACTATACGTGTCACACGTCGACACCCATCACTTCCACGTTTTAAGTCTTCTTACGACGGAATGGGGTGACAGCACCCGACGACGAGAAGTCTATGAGTGAGCACAGACTGAGAAAAGCTGGGGTTCCTGTCGTTATGCGGTCCGAGGGGACGGGAAGTGATAGAGGGCCTCAAACAAGTATGAGTACAGGTATCTTAAATCCGATTAAAAATAAAGAGGAAACATAAAAGTTTATGAATATACCCATCAAAATTTTAAACCCCTTTTTCCTCTTTATAAAGAGAACCTACGATTTCCGACTAACTTACCTCTTGTTACCCGACACGTCAACATCTTCACCCACCCACTGGGAATCTACCCCTCTGACGGCTTAGACCCCCGGCCCGGCCCTGGTGAGCCAAGAGATCGGAACTGTCAGCTCGAGACAGGAGTCGTGGAGTCCCTCCCAGAATGGTCGTAGGGAAACTGAGGGTCTGTGGTACAGGAGGTTTGGTTAAAGAGGGAAGAAAGGATTAGTTGTTGAATTCAAAGAATTGTTTGACATGAAAGCGGTCATCCCTTAATTTCTTTAGCACAATGTGCCGATGAATTACACCATACGGTCTTAAAACTTTCCCGACAACCCCGTACAAACAACGGTACCTTTAAAAACTTTTCTACGCAATGTTACGTCGTCACCCACGGTACTACCACTAAGGCAAGAAACAGTCCTAGCAAACATTGGGGGTACACTAAGCTCATATTGTATCTACGACAGGGATTTATTAAGTCTGTAACGTAGGAGTGTATGAGACACACACGTAAAAAAGAAAGGAGACTTTCTTGTCTGGTTTTGGACTAACCTATTGTAGGTACCCACTTTCTTTTTCCAAGTAAAATTAAAAAAAAATTGAATTTAAATAAATAAAATTAACCACCGATTAATGAAATGTTATAATATAACCAAGACGGTGTGTAGTTGTACTTAGGCGGTGTCCATATGTGTACAAGGGGTAGGACTTAGGGGGAGGGTCGAGGGAGGGGTATGGTAGGGAGGCCCAGTAGGGTCACGTGGTCGGGGTTCGTAGGACATAGCTTTGATCTGACCACTAAGTAAAGAATATACTATAATATGTACAAAGGTACGGTAAGGGGGTTTAGTAGGGTGGGAGAGGGAGAGGGTGTCTCAGGTTTTCTGACAAGATGTGTAGACACAGAGAAAACGACAGAGCGTATGTCCAAATAGCAATGGTAGAAAGATTTAAGGTATATATACACAATCATATGACATAACCACAAAAAGACAGACTGAATGAAGTGAGACATATTAGCCGAGGTCAAAGTAGGTGGAGTAATCTTGACTAAATTTACATAAGAAAAATTACCGACTCATTATGAGGTAACACATATACATGGTGTCGAAAGAATAGGTAAGTAGACGACTACCTGTAGATCCAACGAAGGTACAGGACCGATAATATTTGTCACGACGCTACTTGTAACCCCATGTACACAGAGAAAGTTAAGACCAAAGGAGCCACACATACGGATCGTCACCCTAACGACCCAGTATTCCGTCAAGATAAAGGTCAAAAAATTCCTTAGAGGTGTGACAAAAGGTATCACCGACATGATCAAACGTAAGGGTGGTTGTCACATTCTCCCAAGGGGAAAGAGGTGTGGAAGAGGTCGTAAATAACGAACATCTGAAAACCTAGCGTCGGTAAGACTGACCACACTTTACCATGGAGTGACACCAGAACTAAACGTAAAGAGATTATTACTCACTACAACTCGTAGAAAAGTACACAAACAATCGGTAGACATACAGAAGAAACCTCTTTGCAGACAAATCAAGAACCCGGGTAAAAAACTAACGCAGTAAATAAAAAGACCTTAACTCGAAGTCCTCAACGAGCATATAAAAACTCTAATCAACAAACAGTCAACGAAGTAAACGATAATAAAAGAGGGTAAGACTTCCGATAGAAAAGTGGAACGAATATCAAAGGAAACAACACGTCTTCGAAAATTAAAATTAATTTAGGGTAAATAAATAAAAACGAAAATAAAGGTTATAAGACCCTCCACCCAGTATCTCCCAGAACGACACTAAATACAGCCTCTCACAAAACGGATACAAGAGGAGATTCTCAAAATATCAAAGACCGGAATGTAAATCTAGAAATTAGGTAAAACTCAAATAAAAACACACACCACAATCTTTCTCAATTAAAAATAGAAATAGGAAAAGAAATCGTAGACACACATGAGTCAGTGAGTCAGTACAGACTTACACTGGGGTACCTGACATCGGGTGGTCCGAGGAGACAGATACCCTAAGAGGTCCGTTCTTATGACCTCACCCAACGGTAAAGGAGGAGTTCCCTAGAAGGGTTGAGTCCCTAACTTGGACACAGAAAACGTAGAGGACGTGACCGGCCACCTAAGAATGGCGACCGTGGTGGACCCTTCAGGGAATCGTAGATCTAAAAGGATTGTCCGTTCGTAATGTAGACACTAAAATTTTTGGTTTTCTCTGGATCGACAAGGAAAACTTCCCTCTCTTGTCTCTCTCTCTTCGTTCACTTTCAGAGGGAAGAAGTCTCCAGAAAAGACCAGAAGGGTCCAAAAGACCTCCCTCCACACTTCCGACGACACGGAAGGGTCCCTCGTTCGTAGAGGACAGGGAGGACCTGAGAGACTCGTCACGAGGGGTGCCACCGGGGGTCGTCTCACACCTGGTCTGGGTGAGACACCTATCTCTCACCTCAGTGGTGGCAGGGGAGAGTGAGTCCGTCTGTTTCCGAGACCCACGTCTTCCGTGACTGATCCCCCGTAAGACCGGGACTTCGTAGACAGTCTTACTACACGAAAAAACCTCAAAGAACCCGTCGCACCCTCCCTTCCGTACACACGAGACTTCGACCCGACGGAGATCAGTACCCCACTACGACTCACCGACACGGAAGACACCGATCACCCGTCTCCTTCGCGACGTCCTACGACCGCCCCCCTGGAAGGTGGACGTCTCGAAACGTCAGGGTCCTTCCCACTCCAACGACTTCCATGGATGAACACAAGTACAATTAAAAATAATTATCTAAAAAGGTACTTCTAGAATATGAAAGACTGTGTCAAGATTTTGGATTAATGTCTCTAATTTGCACGTAATATTATTAAGGGTTTCAAAGAAATTAGACGGTCTCTTTAAACGATAGAGAAGTGGGGTCCAATCAGTGACGATTATAAAAGGCGAACCGTACATTTCTCAAATGTCCGGGTAAAAGGTGTGGAATAATACAGAAAGTAACCTAACTAATATTAGGGTGCTTCTCCAAAAAGACCTCAACACCCGAACCAAAATTCAACGACAAAATTAAAAATAACTTTAAAAAATAGGAATGGACTCCAGATTTGTCACGGTGACTTATAAATGTGGTAATACATATTTTATTTGTTGGCAGGTCGTGGTTGATACACCGAGTCCCTTGAGATGAGTCATAAGACATTATTGGATATTCCCTTTTCTTAGACTTTTTCTTGCTTCTAGACATATTGACGTAGTGAAACGACACGTGGGTTTTATTGTGTCGTGACACTGAGTTGATCTGAGACCATTTTTAATTTTTTTTTTTTTTATCTCTTTCTTATGACTTATGTTTAGTTTCTGTCAGCTCTCCTAGTTTTTACGTCTTTCAATAGGAGACTTTTATAGTTATTTTACAAATAGAGTGAGTAGTTACTTTACTTAGTTCTTTTTAGGGTGGTTGTTGGTTATTGTCGTTTTAATGTCACTGCAGAGAAGTCTAGATCTACTTTTATCCGTTTGAGAATATTTTTATATTGAATAATTTCGACCACATTCTTTTTCAAAATCAGACTTATTTAGATATCAAAATCTTTTTTTTTTAAAAATTACGGAGACTCGACGACTACGAAACACCTCCCAGACTACTTTACCAGTGACCCACAAACGTAGGGTCCACTGTCCGGCGGGTCCCGCACTAGTCGCCATTAACAATGTCTCTTAGGACACGCGGTACCTTACGATTAAGAGACACAAGGACCGTTAAGAAAAACTTAACGATAAGTCCCTTTCGTTAGATTCGGTCTTTTGTTCTCATTGAAAAGAAGGTCGAGGGAACGGTCCGTCCGACAGGTAAAAGCATCAATTAAAAGGAAAATGTCACAAAATTTGTTGACAGTAAATTTCACTTTTTCTCATCTTTAACCTTCCTTCCTTCTTGACCCCCTTCTTTTCGTCACGACCCCCACCGTTCACACGGTTCACACTTCACTCCCACCACCCACACCGTCCACACTTCACGACGAATACTGGTCTCGGAAAGGTATGGGTAGAGACGTCCTATTCCACCTCGTCTGTGGAGGAGTCGCAGGACCCCTCGACCGTCCTGGACCGAAGGGTCGCGGCGGGCTGGCCGACCGTCCAGTGGTTCCATTCCTACCTCGGTTCGCGAGGGGACTGAGTCCGGCACTAAGGGCAATATAACACGCCGTCACGAGTCGTAGCGTCAGAATTCTTAGGTAAGGACCGTGACTGCATTCTTCTACGACCGGAGTCGAGCTGAAATGGGGAAATTCCTTTTGTATAAGACATTTTCTCTCCTTGAACCAATATAGAAGTATCAAAAGAAAGTTATTCGGCTGAGGTCACTAACTTTGAAGTTTTACATAAAGTACACTCAAAAGAGTCCTAAGTCGAATTCGTATTGGAATTTCTGTATAAGTCGTGAGGAGGTACCCCTCTAGAAGAATCAAAAACCGTAAAAATAACCGTCACTTTGATAGCACTACCGGCTTTTCAAGTAAGTCAATAACTTAAGTAACAAGTGACACCAAGAGTCACTGTTACTTTTTACACAGGAAAGCAATTCCAGCTTACTTAAAAAACCGGCGAGACTATCAGAACGAACATACATGAACCGCCGACAAATGGATCGGTCCATCTCTACGGAAGAGAAGGAAGACCACTTAAAGACTACCTGAGTGGTACCCCCTCCTCCCTTACAGAATTTCTCTATGTTCCCGAATCATTTAATCCAGAGTATTCGGGTTCGAAATTACATCAGACCCCAAATCCTTCTCTTAACCAGACTAGCACTCTACCCTGTCCCTTTCGTGTGTCACCCACGAAATCTCCTAATCTCACGAAACAAAACACCGACGCGACCTAGACGGAACGACGTTCACGTGAAAGAGACCAACGCCACTCGCCCCTGAGGAGAGGTCAGGGTCACACGCCCGAAGAACAGCCCCACCGACGAGAACAACGTCGAGTCCCCGAGATCCGCACGTCCGTAGACATCAACACCGAGTGCCCGGGACCTGGCACCCTAGGTCATCGACTCCGCGTTTTCGAGTCAACGGGGTACCGTTCACCAGAGAGGGTCCTGGTCGTCAACTTGGACCTACGTCACACAGGGGACGTAACGGTCCCTCTAGGAATTGGTCGCCTGGTGGTCCCTGTAGGGACAACCTCTCAAATTCATTGTCTTTAACATCCCAAATCTCGACCATCTCCAATCTTACGAATCCAAAAGAATTAATGGATTCCTCTTTCTCTTACTTTAAATCGTTATCACTTCAGACCCTCCACTGGTCCTTCAGTTTTTCTACAAAAGAGTTCATAATCTTCTAAAACATTTTCGTCAGTCCTAAGGACACAGTTCGTGTTGACATCCCAGGGGAAGGTCTTCTGCAAACGTGCCACTACGTTCCCATCCTCATGGTTAAACTAGTACAACCGAAACTTTGAATTCCTTCTAAGGTAAAGTGACGATTGCCACTCACTCGACCCTAGACGGGACTGAACCATTGACGTCGGTCCGTACCCCTTCACTCGTCTGCACTGAGGTACCACTTGAGTCGAAGGGTCTCTCCAGTCTGGGTAGCACTGTACCTGGTGGAAGGGGACGGTAGGAGTCAGTCAGACGTCTGTATCGGGTGTTTTGTCCTTTCGGTCTCCCTGAGACGGACCGAGTGTACTCTACTTCGACAGAGTCTCGTCACTCACTACGACTACGGTACGGGTCGCCCGACGTCCGAGGTCTCCGTGGTGACTACCGCCCGTTAAGTCCGGGGTCCCTTATCCTCCCTGGTCTGAGTGTGTCGAGCGACCCTCGATCCCGTCCCATGGGGGGTTGGACGAGGACTTTCTGGGACCTTTTACCAGGACCCGTCTCTGGGTGTCGTGGGGTATGAGGGGATTCCTCGCGGGGACTCGTGGGGTTCGGGATTCGTGTACCCTCCTACCCGTCCCTTGGGTGTTCGGGTCACGTCGGATCTACGGGGACGTTTGGTCGTAAGGGTTGTACTCGTCGACAGACGATCATCCGTGACGTCGAGGGCCCTACCACTCTAAGGGTGAAGTGAGTACGTCTATTCACACAGACATTACGGGACCTCTACTTACGTTCTTATTGTAGGTGGTTCCTCCCGTTCTTTGATACTTTATACTACCCTTCGTTACTTCGTTCTTCTACCCCCACACTTTCCCTCGGGACTCTTCAAACCCTTTACTCTACTTATCGGTAACGGTAAAGGTTTCTCGACTCAGACCAGATTTCTCTTACCCACTCGACCTCAGTGGGGGGAGGTCGTGACCTGTGTCAGTGACTGTGGGCACCCCTGCCCTCTCACCTTCCTCAGCCCCACCCTACACTTCTCTACGACCACCTCTTACCCGGTCTTAGGGTCGACGTGAGTCTTCCGATTCTCGTTTTTACCTCTAAGTCGGTGTAGGTTCTCGTAAAACGTAATAAGGTTTTTTACCTTCTGTTCCTCTTTAACACTTCCCTTTTTTGTCTAAAGGGTCGGGTCCTTACCGGCTACCTGTCTACTCACTACACTCGGGACATCGTCGGTCTCTTACTATGACCTCAAACAGTTCGACAACTCCCTTTTTCTAGACAAGTAGATTTTAAAGAATCGTGGTAGAGCACGTTCGTTTTGTTTCGAAAGTCTACTTCTGACTCCGTGAAACGATGACCATTAGGAGTGATTTTCTCACTTATTTTCAACATGAAGGTCGTCTTCTTTATACTCACCTCTCCTTCCGGGCTTCGTACCCTTGTTATTGTTTGACTCTGTCCCCAAGACACAGACCTCAACCTGAGGTACACCTAACAAGTTTATTCCATTTTGATTTCGAAACCCATAAATCGGTCACCCTAACACAAATTTACACACCCGTTTAGTATTCTTCTGAAATCAATCCTATTCTGCTTACACTTCATTAACTCAGAACACTTCATTAACTCTTTTTTCTCTCAATACACAAAGTTTTATAACAACGGCAACAAGTCAGTGGGTCAGAGAGACTGAGGTACCTCACGTCGTCTGGTCCGACGAGACAGGAAGTGATAGAGGAGTTTGAGGGCAGGTAGCTCAGTCACTACGGTAGGTCGGTAAAGTAGGAGACAGCAGGGGAAGAAGAGGACGGGGGTTAGGGATGGTCGTAGTCCCAGAAAAGGTTACTCAGCCGAGAAGTGTACTCCACCGGTTTCATAATCTCGAAGTCGAAGTCGTAACCAGAGAGGTCACTTACAAGTCCCAACTAGAGGAAATCCTAACTGACCGAACTGGAGGAACGACAGGTCCCCTGAGAGTACTCAGAAGAGATCGTGGTGTCAAACTTTCGTAGTTAAGAAGTCGGGAGTCGGAAGAAATACCAGGTTGAGCTTGTAGACATGTACTGATGACCTTTTTGGTATCGAAATTGACATGCCTGGAACCAACTGTTTCACTACAGAGACGAAAAATTATACAACAGATCCAAAGAGTTATAATCTACGTTGATTTCATAACTGATATTAATTCTTATACACATCCGAAGGGACCACCGAGTCTCCTATTTCGCAGACGGACGTTACGTCCTCTGGGCCCAAACTAAGAACCCAGTCCTTCTAGGGGACCTCCTCCCGTACCGTCGGGTGAGGTCATAAGAACGGACCTCTTAGGGTACCTGTCTCCTTGGACCGCCAGATGTCAGGTACCCCTGCGTTTCTTACTCTGTGCTGACTCGCTGAAGTGTGTGTGTGTGTTCTTATACATATATTAGATCAAAGACTGGATCGTCCTTTTGTTACATTCCCTTAGATATAAAATAAATTTTTTGTTCGTCGTAGTTCGTTTTTTCCTTATTTTTGTTCCATACTTGATTTTTCCTACAGTTTGTTCCATACTTTATACTCCACATTAAGGTTCTTATGGAGATTGTCATAACTGTCCAAGCTAAATCGTCTTTATGCGTCTTGAGACGTGGTTTCTCTGTCTGACTAAGAAGAGATTTTAGGCATATTGACATTTTTCAACTGGTATATACCCTTCAACTTGATTTAAAATTCGTCAGGTAAAGTACGTACGGTATCAGAAACTGGGTCGTACTAATTTAGACTTCAGTTCTCTTTTTGAAGTTTTGTTTTACACATTCGTATAAACACATGTGTATTGAAATGGTGTACACCTATTTCCCGTTTAGTGACTTTTATGGTCAACGAATCTTGACTTACTTTTCCTGTAGATAATATCTAACTTTTCAATATGTCACGACGGTTTTATCACAAATTTTGATTTAAAGACTCGCGACTTTCCTCCTTTTGAACTTTAATCTTCTTACTTTCCACTTATTGAGATTCCTTACATCTTCCTTCAGTGATGCTTTTAATTCTAGTCTTCAATGACTTTACTACTTCTTTCATAGTCATCTGTCCCTGTCTTGGTTTCGGACGACGACGACGACGACGATTCAGCGAAGTCAGCACAGGCTGAGACACGCTGGGGTATCTACCGTCGGGTGGTCCGAGGGGGTGGGGACCCTAAGAGGTGCGTTCTTGTGACCTCACCCAACGGTAAAGGAAGAGGTTACGTACTTTCACTTTTCACTTTCACTTCAGCGAGTCAACACAGACTGGGAGTCACTGGGGTACCTGACGTCGGATGGTCCGAGGAGGAGACAGGTACCCTAAAAGGTCCGTTCTCATGACCTCACCCCACGGTAACGGAAGAGGCTTGGTTTCGGTTACAAAGGATTTTAGATTGTTATAGTGTTTACGAGTGCCCCTTCTTCCTGTATGTCCTCTTAGTATACTTTCCGTCCAGTCTCTAATTTTTTCATTTTATTCTCTTGGTACTTACTGAAATACGGTCATTTACACTTTAATACGTCCTTTACCTATTAATTATATAACGGTTCTATTTGTTTTAACGTTGTGGTTTACGATCTCTCTTATATCTCGTTGTCCTTGAGAATAGAAACGACCACCCCTACGTCTTACCACGTCGGTGAAACTTCCTACCAAACTTTCAAAGAATGTTTACTTAGTAGAAGGATGGCATATTCTGTCGGCCAGTACAAGGGACCATAAACGAGTTTCCTCAACTTTTAAAAATAGGTGTACTTTTAAACGTGTGTCTATAAATATCGTCGAAATAAGTATTAACGGTCTTGAACCTTCGTTGGGTCTACAGGAACCCACTTACCTTTTTATTTTGTACCCTGTGGGTCTGTTACGTCATAATAAGTCCCGACTTCTATTTCCTCGATGCTTCGGTACTTTTCTGGGTCTTTTAGAATTGACGTATAATGATTCATTCTCTTGGTCAGACTTTTTCCGATGCACGTCACGTTTAGGTTGATATACTATGAGACCTTTTCCACTTTGATACCTCTACCAAATTTTCCTTTTTTTTTTTTTTAGTCACTATCGGTTTCCGTCGACACCCCTTTCTACTTATCCGACTTGTCTCTCCTAAAAATCCCGTCACTTTTATCAGAAACACTATATTGCGACCTGTAGTAGTGAAGGGACCATCGAGTCGACTATTTCTTAGACATACATCACGTTCTCTGGGACCAAGTTAAGGACCCCGTCCTTCTAAGGACCTCCTCTCTATCCGATGGATGGGGTCATAAGAACCCGAAGGGACCCCGAGTCTGTCATTTCTTAGACGGACGTTGCGCCCTCTGGACCCAAACTAGTGACAGAACCCTTCTAGGGGACCTCCTCTGACACCGTTGGGTAAGGTCACAAGAACGGACCTCTTCAGGTACCTGTCTCCTCGGACCACTCGACGTCAGGTACCTCAACGTTTCTGAGTCTGTACGGACTCACTGATTCGTGTCGTGTAGTGTTACCTGTGTAAATATGTCTTGGCATCTCACGTGGTTTTAAGTGGTTCTCACTTGGGATTCCAGACGTGATCTGAAACACACTAATACTACATAGTCACAACCAAATAGGAACCATTTCTTCCATGGTAAGACCCCTCTGTGCCCCTAGTACCTTCCGACCGATACGTACATACCCCCAGTCTCTATTTACCCTTTAGGGACACAGAGGGAGAGTTAAAACAATATTCGGACTTTGACGAGATCTCTTTTCAGAAATTTTTCTGTTGTTTTGACCAACGTGTACTTTCTTCTTTATCGAATCTCTAATGGAAACTTTTGGTTCGTAAAAAGAAGACACGGTACACTTAATTTGTAACAACTGGACTGCCTTTTATGTCGAGACACTCATCTGTCGTGAGTCTGTAAAATCCACCTCTTAGGACTCCTTTATCACTTCTCTCAACTTTTTCTTCTTTGTATCAACTGAGAACCTCTTTATGTAAAATAATTTCTTTCTTGGGACTGTCTCCCTCAGACAATCTTGACGGTGGAGGAGTCTTTACGAGTTCCTCAAGACGTCTACTCACAGTGCTTCGGAAGTTTCTTTTATAGGACAGAGATAAATACGGTCACCGCCTTCTCTCTCCTGTGCACGAAAAGACGGGTAAAATATTACAAGACATGAAAACGTTCTCTGTCAGGTTCTTTAAGTTCATGTCTGGATAAAGCGTATAATTGCTTGTTGGTCTTTCAGACGTATTGGTAACTACTTCACTCAAATCGTCAAATAGAATTTATTTTGTCTTTGTTTACAATACTGTTCCACCCCAAACAGTATTATTACATTCCTACGAAAGGTAGTAATCTGACTTGTGTAAATTGCAAGTTTTTCTAATTTCCTTTTCTCTTTTGGTAGTAGAATGACCTTTGTTTTTCTAATTGTTTCAAGTGGTGAGTATATGACTCTTTGTCTGGTATTGTTGGTGCGTGAATGACAACAGTATATATTTGGTCCTGTCTAGAAGGGGTTGAATGTATAGGGACATTTGACTGACGTTCAACTGTTGTAGTAACAGTCTTTACGGAAATTATATGGATTGAGTGGTCTCGAATCGGAGTAGGTGGAATTTCCAAAAGTCTTCTCAATGTAATGTCAACCTGTTTCAGATTGTGTTTGGTTAAAGTATTACTTGATAATTGATAGAGTGGATTAAATAACTTACGAATCTTCACTCACCGTCTTGTCCACAGAGTCAGGCCCGCTAACATTCACATAGCTACCAAAGGGGAACATTTGACATCCCCGACGGACCCACGACTCCGAGTGACGAGACGTAGTGTCCTCTCCCGATCTGTCGCACAGTGATCGGACCCTTTCCAGTTTCGAGTCTTGAGTGTCACGTCCAAGGTGACTTGCGGGTAGTGAAGGAGTGGGACCACTTCAGCTTTTGGTGATTCCCCTTCATGTAATTCAACCCCGACAGACATGACTTTCTTTGGACACTGGACAAAGAAATTTTTATAGATAAATAAATAAACTGGACCCTTTTTAAATAAACCGGACCCTTTGGTCAGTATGGATTTCCTTTAGTCATGACTGATAGTAACCTTCCTGACTACGGTTTCGACTTTGAGGTCATGAAACCGGTGGACTATGTTTCTTGACTGAGTGACCTTTTCTGGGACTACGACCCTATCTAACTTCCGTCCTCCTCTTCCCCTGCTGTCTCCTACTCTACCAACCTACTGTAGAGACTGAGCTACCTGTACTCAAACTCGTTCGAGGCTCTCAACCACTACCTATCCCTTCGGATCACACAACTCAGGTACCACAGTGTTTCTCAGTCTGCACTGACTCGTTGACTTGACCTGACTAAATAAACCGAAAGGACCCAGAATTAACTCCGTACACCCTAGAAAGTCAACATCGTACACCTTAAATGAAGGGACTGGTCCCTAGTTTGGACCCGGGGGACGTGACCTTCTCGTCAGAATTGATCACCTGGTGAGTCCTTTAAGTTTTTGGAGGCGTTCGACAAAGTTCAGACGACTTCTACATATCTTGGTCGTAGGTACTACCTCTTTATAATGTCATACAGGGACTTTTAGTCCTTACTATCCTTCCTGGCAGCCTTCTCCAGAAGTGGTCACAGTATTTGTTTACGTTTTGCTCTTTATGTTTGTGGCTCTCCTTCTTTCCTTTAGTCACGGAAAGACGTTTCCTGTGATAATAGGTACATCTTGTGGGTAAATTTGGTTTTCTCGAGAAGTTCGACCATCTATTCACTCTATTTGTCTTTTTTTAATTATTATGGAACACGTCGTCGAAGGGACCATCGAGTCAGCCTCTGAACCTAAACTAGGGACCCACCCCTTCTAGGGGACCTCTTCCTTTACCGTTGGGTGAGGTTATAAGAGCGGACCATTTTAGGGCACCTCTCTCCTTGGACCACCCGACGCCAGGTACTCCAGGGTTCTCAGTCTGTGCTGACTTACTGATTTGGTTGTTGTCACGTTTATCTTTAGGGTGAAATGCATTAATACTTTTACACTCCACACATCTTTATTTAAGTTGATCTAACGAACTGTAACAATTTCCTGTATTTCTTCTGGACATATGCACCTCTGACTAGTATATAAGTGTTTAGTATTCTGTTTGGTACTCTCACAATGTAGAAGGGTTCAAATTTAAATCACGTCAACTTTGGTTCAAAGCTTAGCAAAACCACAACGAACTGTCTACCAAGAAAGGAGATTATACCTACTCACTTTCGGTCATTATCGTCTCTATTTAATCTTCTACTCGTCTCGTGCACCTCTGTCGTTTCCCGCCAAGCGTGGTAGCCCCTCGTTCCGACGAACACCCCGCAACGGCAGTCGTTTCGTACAACAGCACAGGTCTCACTCGTCTACCTGTAGGGGATTTCTCTGGGCGTGTCAATGTCTTCGTTGTGGGGTGTCTCCTTGACACCGTCTAGGACTCGTCTCCCCCGGACTCTGAGGCGGTCTCAACTCGCTCCTGTTCTCAACCCCCCGGCGGACCCAGGGGAGGTAGGTACTAGGTGTTAGTAGTCAAAGTCCAGTCACTGAGGATTATCCTTCTTGATTACTCTTCACTCGTAGAAATATGGAAGTCCGACTCTTCCTTCAAAGATTTACTCTGACAACAACAAATCGGTGGTTCAACACAAGTCGAGAGACACTGGAGTACCTGACGTCGCGCGGTCCGAAGGGCCAGGGAGTGACAGAGGACCCCAAACGAGTTTGAGTACACGTAACTCAGCCACTACGGTAGGTCGGTAGAGTCGGAGACGACGGGAGAAGAGGAGGCCGAGAGTCAGAAAGGGTTTTAGTTCCAGAAAAGGTCACTCATCTGAGAAACGTAGTCCACCGGTTTCATAACCTCGAAGTCGTAGTCAGGAAGGTTACTTATAAGTCCCAACTAAAGGAAATCCTAACTGACTAAACTAGAGGAACGACAGGTTCCCTGAGAATTCTCAGAAAAGTCGTGGTGTTAAACTTTCGTAGTTCAGAACCCGAGTCAGAAGAAATACCAGGTTGGAGCGAAGACATGTGCTGATGACCTTTTCGGTATCCAAACTCATATGTCTGGAAACAGCCGTTTCATTACAGAGACGAACAATTATACGACAGATCTAGGCAGGATCGAAAGATAGTTTCTCGTTCGCAGAAAATTAAAGTACCGACGTCAATGGTAGGTGTCACGAAAACCTCGGGTTCTTTTATTTTAGACAGTGACGAAGGTGAAAAAGGGACAAGACAAACGGTCCTTCCCTACCCTGCTTCTCCGGTACTAGAATCAAAAAAATTACAAATCAAAGTTCGGTCGAAAAAGTGAAAGAAGAAAAATGGGAGTAGTTCTCCGAGAAATTAGGGAGAAACGAAAGACGGTAATTTCACCATAGTAGAAGTATAGACTCCAACAACGATAAAGAGGACCGTTTGAACTAAGGTCGGACACTAAGTAGGTCGGGAAGTATCACACACTATATACGACGCATTTTTAATTTGTTCGTCCCACTGTTATATATCTGAACAACATGAGTAAAGGGTTACAACTTGGTCAATCAACAAGGTACAGACCAAGATACAACGAAGAACTGGACGTATGTCTGAAGAGTCCTCCGTCCATTTCGTGAGACCATAAGGGTAGAGAAATTCTTAAGGGTAGAGAAAGTCTTAAAAGGTGTTACTTCTTCTTCATCCACAAAAGGACCTTGAGAGAACGAAAGAGGTACTAGGTCACTAACAACCGTCAAACTAGAGACCAAAGAGACGGAAAAGATTTAGGTCGAACATGTAGACCTTCAAGAGTCAAGTGAATGATAACTTCTGATCAAACTTCCTAAAACTCGTATTGGAACGAACCTACACTTTACTCGTGTTAACATGTAATCAACTTTGTAAGAGATCGTAACGAGAAACCCTAAACTTACTTTTGACTGGAAAAAGTCAGGACACCGGTGACGACTCAAAAGATTTAAACGACCGTATAACTCACGTCGAGAAATTGTCGTAGCAGAAAATTCTAAACTTTATCGAGTCGACCTTAAAGTAGTGAAGGTGATCGAGGTAGTGTCATTACGAAGAATTCCGGGTGAAGTGTGAGGACCTACAGACCGAGATCCATTCACTAATGTGACAGAACCAATAGACTCAATAATTATGAAACAAACACATAAAGAAGACATATAAGAAAGGTCCAGAATTAGAGAAGACGAAGACAATCCAGGTATGGTACAGACAGGAAATGGCACGGGTAGGACCGTACTTTAGAAGGGACTACAGAGGTTAAAAGAACTTCGCTAAAGACTAGAAAGGGTGACATAACAAAAGGAAAATAAAGACACGTAACAAGTGACTTCTTCCGAAAGAATAGAGAGGAACGAGAAGAAACCTTGAGACGTAAGTCAATCGATACAAAAAGGTAAAGAGGGAACCGAAAAGAGAAGAAAAGAGTCGGTAAATATTTTTGGAAGAGTCTGTTGGTGAACGGAAGAACGTAAAGAAAAAGAAACCTTACCAAAACCAGTGGCGGAATTCACAATGTTTGGAGACGGTATCAAGAAGTCCATGAGACAGATGGTCTAAATTAGGGAATTTAGATAAACAGTGGAGATGACATATTTGTATTCTCTAAACTAAATTCAGTATGGACTCACCGGATCACCAAAAGGGATGAAAGAAGTTAAATTCGGACTTAAAACGGTACTCTTCGACTAGACTCGGTGTCAAAAACAAAAACGACTGACATATCTCGAAGAGGAAACCGACGTTTCTTATATTAGTCAGACTAAAGTCCTAACTGGTAGACCATTACAAGTACACATCTCAGAAGAGAACACAACAACCTTCTCCCACAAACGATACTGGTCACACAAGAGAACCGTTTTGACAAGTGGAAACGAGACGAAGTAAAAATGAGGTTCCGGTTTGAACGGACAAGGGATTCATAGAGAAATGAAGGATGAAAACGTAAGGTTAGGGGACCCTACTTCAAGTCAGTCAAGTCGGAGAGTAAGTACAGACTGACAAACGCTGGGGTATCTGACGTCGTGCGGTCCGGAGGGACAGGTAGTGGTTGAGGACCTCAAGTGGGTTTGAGTACAGGTAACTCAGCGACTACGGTAGGTTGGTAGAGTAGGAGACAGTAGGCGACGAGGAGGGTGGGAGTCAGAAAGGGTCGTAGTCCCAGAAAAATTTACTCAGTCAAGAAGTGTAGTCCACCGGTTTCATAACCTAGAAGTCGAAGGTTGTAGTCAGGAAGGTTACTTGTGGGTCCTGACTAGAGGAAATCCTACCTGACCAACCTAGAGGGACTTCAGGTCCCCTGCGAGTTGTGGTTATGTCATACGATTGTGTATATATACCTTAAATCCTTCTACCGTTACTGCTGGGACATGCGTTCTGTCCCTTTCTCTGTGTCTACACATATTGCCTGAAAACCTGAGTCTCCCTCTCCCTCTCCCACCCTACTAAACCCTCTTACTGTAAGATTGTACATATGATAGTACATTCTTAACTTAGTGGTCAGATACAGACTACGTCCTATGTCGTACGAACCTCGACCACGTACCCCTACTGGGTCTCTCTACAATACCCCTCCCTCCACCCTCCCCCCAAGTACAAACCCTTGCGTACATTCTTAATTTCTAAAATTTTAATTTTTTTTTTTTTTTTTCTCAGAAGAGGTTGTGGTGTCAAGTTTTTGTAGTTAAGAAGTCGCAAGTCGAAAGAGTGTCAGGTTAAGAGTGTAGGTATGTACTGATGACCTTTTTGTTATCGGAACTGATCTACCTGGAAACAACCGTTTCATTACAAAGACGAAAAGTTATCCGACAGATCTAACCAGTATCGAAAGGAAGGTTCCTCATTTGTAGAAAATTAAAGCACCGACGTCAGTGGTAGACGTCACTAAAACCTCGGGGGGGTTTTTTTCAGTCGGTGACCAAGGTAGATAAAGGGTACTTCACTACTCTGACCTACGGTACTAGAATCAAAAGACTCTTGATTCCACAGGAAACTACTTTTCCTGTAGAAACAAACCACAATCGAGATCTTCCAGAATATCTAGAAGTATCTTAGTAAGTTGAAGTCGAAGAAACAGTAATACCAACCCCGTATCTGAACTTAATGACACTACAACTGACCAAACGAAACCTTTACTTGACTCGAGTAAGACAACAAAAACTCTAACGTGGGTTCATAACGTAAATCTGAGAAAACAGTTGATACTCCCTACGAGGTAAAGAAGATTCACTAAGAACGGGTGTCTTCATCTATACTACCAGTAGACTTAATTTAAGCGGGTAAGGGAAGGTACAATCAAGTACAGTTACAAATGAGAAACGGTAGAGGACGAACCGGTGTAGGTTAAATGGAACTAAGTACCCGGATTGTAAGGTCCAAGGATACGTTATGACAAGAAGTGTCGTAACCTGAAATGAAAGTGGTGGTCCGTGTAGGTGTTGACTCGTAGTAAAGACGAAACCGGGTCAATGAAGTAAGAAAGACCTCGATAATCATTAACGGGAGACGCAAAGGGATCATCGTATAACCTGTGGAAGGTTGGACCCCCCGAGTTGAAAGTCCCAGAATAGAAAAACGGAAAGTATGAAAAGTGTTCCAAGAGTGTCGTTCTTATGACCTCATCAAACGACAAACGAAGAAGTCACCTGGTGTACCAATTACATTTTTTCTCTTTCTTTCTTTCTTTTCAGGACACACACTCTTTTTGTCAGTTTATCTTTTGGACCGTTTTTCATTCTCGTCAAACGTCTTTTCCGGTAGTACGACACATAGACTACGACTAAAGAGTAAAGTGTACCTTCGGACCTCCGACCGAACCGTCCCGACTTCCCTTGGACAAGAGGTCCAGACACTACACCTTATCTCGTCCCGAAGGGACCACCGAATCTTCCATTTCTTAGACGGACGTTACATCCTCTGGACCCAAGTCAGGGACCCAACCCTTCTAGGGAACCTCTTCATTTACCGTTGGGTGGGGTAACAAGAACGGACCTCTTAGGGTACCTGTCTCCTCGGACCGTCCGACGTCAGGTACCCCAGAGTTTCTCATCCTGTACTGACTCTCTGCTTGCGAAAGAAAGAGAGACAGAGTTCACGTAGGTTCACGGTGTACGAGTCGTAAGTAGACCGCGGGGTCGTCGGGACATACAGACACAGGTACACGACACACACACACACACACACACACACACACACACACACACACACACATCCCCCGTCCCGAACCCAAACGTCGGTAGTACGTCACGTCGCGTCTTCACCCGGGGGTTCTACCCTACCAAGACGTCGGACGGGACACCCCTTGGGGGAGGACGCAGGGAATCGGAAGGGAGAAGGCAATCAGGGAGGCGAGACCTTCGAGAAGGATTGTTCTGCGGGGCCCCGTATCCTGTCGTGAACTGTCTCTATCTCGCGACGAGAGACCACGAAGGAATTAGGAGTTCGTAGGTCTACGAGACTGAGACCCGGAGTCCATAGACACTACACAAACTAGACCAGGAAACGTTCCCTGAACTACAAATCTCATTTTCTAAACGACACTGAAAGGAACTGGACAAGGAAGGGAGACCATTTCTCCTAAATGCGGGACCAAAGACAATCGAGTAAGGATTGTATTCGTCGAATAAAAACACACTCCCAACGATTTGTACGAAGCCTGCAAAGGGTCGTCGTCCGAAGTCTTCCCTACGTGAAGGAACGTTATCGACCTTAATGACAGACCTGTCATAAAATTTTTATACAAAAATAATCCCACTTGATAGGTTTTGTCTTGTAAATGGCAGAATTGGGAAAGATTCACATGCAAAATTACCGAAAGTAATGCACGTATCACAACACGTTAAAAGAGGTGACAGATAAACTTTTTAAGACATAGTAGGGTGTATCTTTGAGACAGGGGTAATTCACTCTTAGGGGAGTCGAGGACCTTTGAAGACACAATGAGACACAAACGGAAAAGACCCGTGAAGTACACTCACCTGAGTGAACAGGAAAATACAGACCGAGCAAAACGAATCATAGTACAAAAGCCCCAAGTAGAACCAACATCGTACACACTCTTAAAGCAAGAAGAGCGACTTGGCATAAAACAACAGACATCTGATATACACAAAAGGTAAAGTCGACAGGCGGATGGGGACCAACCGGAGGCGGAAGGGGACCAACCGGAGGCGGAAGACCGACGACAGGTACACGACACTCCTCGCACCCGGACGTGTATCGACAACATCAGAGACGAGAGTCAAGGAGACCCATGTATGAATCCTCACTTTAAAGAAGTATGCTACCCTTAAGATACAAATCGAAAAAGAACTGTTATAAAAACTCTACACTCCAAAGTCTTTTAACACGCAAACCCTTCAAACCGGAAAAGAGTAAAATTTGTCAACACAGACTCGTTCTTATAAACGAGTCGTGACTTCGACTCACCAGGTCGGTACAGGACGAGGCGAACCTTCTACTGTTGACTCGCCTTTACGGGACTTCTCGTTTCTCCACACTTTAAGAGGACGTGTGCGCGACTCCGACACAAGAGTAACCTCTACCCTGGTACACACGTGTGTCGGTTCGGAGGGCTCTACACTGGTTTTGTAGTGGGTACTAGGGACCTCAGGACTTGGAGTTTTTGTCAGTCAAGGGACTGAGTCTTCCTCTGAGGTTTTAGGTCGGAAGCAGAGGGACTTAGTTCCTCACGGAAAACCTGAGACCGAAGGCTACCGGGACAGCGGGGTAGTGTTGAGAAAAGACGAAACCAATGAAGAGACCCAGAAGAAATCTGGTCTTCAGAACAATAATCCCACGTCAAAATCACACGTGTTAACATAAACCACCCCACGAAAAAAGATCCCCGTCACATCTCCTTTCTACATCTCACCCCGGTAAAGTCTTTGGGGGCACAAAGTACTTCGTCAGACGACTCATCTTTTCTGGTTTTAATTTTTTCTGACAGTCAATGATCTCGACCATTACATCCAGGTATTTCTAGTAGAACAAAACCTACAAGGAGTCCTTGGCAAGATTACAGGGGTCTGCGACCCTTACCGGTCCACACTCCGCCAACGAGACGGACAACCAAATAGAACGGGACACTGTCACCCGTTCAATCATTCGTGGAACGTCTTATCTAGTAAGCAAACGTATGTGGTAGAACGTATTGATAACACTTTTAATTATTGTCACTACTACTACTACTGAACCTCAGGACACGTACAGGGTAAAACGGTAGATGAGTAGTTTCCGTGGTTCCCCCTTCGGCTCCAGTCGCGCGCAGGTCTTTACTGTCTCTTCAGTGTGCGGTCACTTTGACCTCGGTTGCTGTTCAGAGAGGGGGAAATGTGAAACTCTATTACCTCCCCTTTCTATTGTGTGTGGACATGTCTTCTCGGTGGAAGATTCACAATGAAGCAGACAGTATCAAAAGGGGAAAGAGGACTCTACTACGTATAGCATTGCCGTCCTTCGTACAGAATGACTAAAGTTTCCAAGACGACTTCACGGAACAGGTATGAACCTGAAACATCTATAACCAAATTTCCTAAAGACTTCCGTGGACCCCCAGGTTCTTTCTAGAACGTAAGGGTGTACTTAGAAGGTGTACCCCTCAAGACAACTAAGGTCCACACGTCGTTGTTTCGGGTCAATCGTGTCGGGGAGGGAAGAGGACGGCGACTACTTCGCAGCCTCGGAAACCCACTCTTCGGCAAAAGACGCGCAAAAGGGGGCCTAGCAGGTAGACCGAGACGACACACCGACGACGCGAAGAGAGACCGGGAAAGCCCAGGACCACACCGATGTCTTACTTACCGGTCGACGACGTCATAAGTCCCCGGGCGGACCGCCCTGGAGTGAGAGGGAGACCGAAGACGGGTGTGACATGGACGTGTGCAGGGGACCCCCGGTCGACGCGTCTGCACGGTAAGCCGGAGAGGGAGCCAGACACGTGGGAGTGGGGTGGGGTGACCATTGTGACCGCCAAGAAGAGGTGCGACTGTGTGATGACGAAGGAAGCCAGGACTGAGTCTGCGGCACTGGTGGAAGGTCCTGTGGACGGAGAATTTATTCGACGAAGGAGAACCCAAAAGAGGATACCGAAAAATGAAAGGGTTTGAATAGTGTGAAACAAAATGCCGTAAGGTTTACGGATACACAGAAAGAATAAATATAGATCCAAGGAACTCTAGCCCCTTGAAAACAAAAACAAAAATTAGAAACCCCTTTTGATTCTCTGACAACCAAGAAATCGGTTTGACTTCATTTTTAGTTCTGAACCGATTCTCGACACACTCCAACACACACACACAATTGAAGAGACCCGGAACTGATAGATTGGGACACTACACCCACTATCGAGCCCCCACATCATGTCCCCACTGGACTCTACGGTGTCATGTAGAGGACATCTCTGAGGGGGGTGAGAAAGACTTTTAGTGAGACGACTGGAGACCCGTCACACAACCAGAGTCGTCTGTCTTAAACAACGACAAGTCAGTGAGTCAACACAGGTTGAGGGACGTCACGGTACCTGACGTTGTGTGGTCCGACGGGACAGGAAGTGATAGAGGGTCTCCAACGAGTTTGAGTACAGGTAACTCAGTCACTACGGTAGGTTGGTAGAATAGGAGACAGTCGGGGAAGAGGAGGACGGGAGTTAGAAAGGATCTTAGTCCGAGAAAAGGTTACTCAGCCGAGAAGCGTAGTCTACAGGTCTCAATAACCTTGAAGTCTAGTCAGGAAGGTTCCTTATAAGTCTCAACTAAAGGAAATCCTACCTGACCAAACTAGAGGAACGTCAGGTTCTCTAAGAGTTCTCAGGAGAGGTTGTGGTGTCAAGTTTTCGTAGTTAAGAAACCGCGAGTCGGATGAAATACCAGGTCGAGAGTGTAGACATGTACTGCTGACCTTTTTGGTATCGAAACTCGAAGGGACCACCGAGTCTGTCATCTCTACGTCTTTAACTTCACTTTCAGCGAGTCAACACAGGCTGAGAAATACTGGGGTACCTGCTATGTCAGGTACCTTAAGAGGTCCGGCCTTGTGACTTCACCCATCGGAAAGAGAAGAGGTCCCCTAGAAGGGTTGGGTCCTCAACTTGACCCCAGAGAACGTAGTGTCCGTCTAAGAAATGGTTGACTTGATAGTCCCTTCGGGTCTCTGTCTCTTTTCAATAATTTATTTTGCGACTTAAATAAAAAACCCCCGAGGTTTTAGTGACGTCTACCACTGACGTCGGTACTTTAATTCTACGAATGAGGAACCTTCCTTTCGATACTGGTTGGATCTGTCGTATAATTTTTCGTCTCTGTAATGAAACGGTTGTTTCCAGGTAGATCAGTTTCGATACCAAAAAGGTCATCAGTACATACCTACATTCTCCACCTGGTATTTCTTTCGACTCGCGACTTCTTGACTACGAAAACTTGACACCACAACCTCTTCTGAGAACTCTCAGGGAACCTGACGTTCCTCTAGGTTGGTCAGGTAGGATTTCCTTTAGTCAGGACTTACAAGTAACCTTTCTGACTACGACTTCGACTTTAAAATTATGAAACCGGTGGACTATACTTCTTGACTGAGTAAACTTTTCTGGGACTAAGACCCTTTCTAACTTCCGTCCTCCTCTTCCCCTGTTGTCTCCTACTTTACCAACGTACCGTAGTGGTTGAGTTACCTGTACTCAAACTTATTTGAGGTCCTCAACCACTACCTGTCCCTCCGGACCACACGACGTCAGGTGCCCCAGCGTTCCTCAGCCTGTACGGACTCACTGACTTGACTTGACTTTTGTGACTTAATCCGAGACGGTACACCCTTGAACTCGGCCCTCGTCACACAAGTCCTGGATATTTCGGAAGGGAAAAAAGGTGAAAGGTAGACATTCACCTTAGGACGGGTTCCGTCGTGGGTCACAGGGTGGTTTACGGTCGACGAACACAAGGTCACACTAGACATCCGTCTCGAACCCTGATTTCCGTCACCAAATTCCTCTCTAACTAACATGTAGCACTCCGAGGACCATGGGTCTTCCTGGGTATGAACCAAATGTACCACGACCTCGTTTCTCCGTCACTACCCTTCGCTCGGAAGACGGGTCCCGTCCCGTAGACACGGTCCTTCTTGTACGGGCGGTTCTCCCTCCACGGGTGGTCCCTGCGCACCGTCGCCGACGTTCAGGACTTGACTCTGTCTTAGCCTAGGATGCTAAGGACACTGAAACACCTGTCGGTCCGCCCGGACTACACCAGTCCCTCCGAGTGTGCCTGTCGTCTCCGGACCGGACTGACCACTACGAAGGACGTCCTGCAGGGTCCGGAGCGGGAGGTAGGGATTACCTCAACCTTGGAGACGGAAAATAAGTGGACCATCGGACCCACACTGGACAGACCATCCGGAAAAAGGTTCCTTACTTCCCTGACCCCTGAGTCGTTTGGGGTCTCTCAAAGCCTTGAGACGGACAGACTGGAGATTTCAAGATATGTACTAAATATCTCTGAGCCATTGAGGTCAGAGGTGTATGAGTCGACGGTAAACGACTGGTGGAGGACACACGGTCGACACTTCAATCCATCCCTAGGGTTCCTCTTTTTTGTACGTCCAGGTCGGAGATCTTTGAGTTCCCATTACTGTTTCTTACTACAGTGATCCTTTATTTTGTCCTTTATTTCGACTTTGATTTCAAATTACCCTTTCGTCGACTTCTTTCAATTTTAATGTCACATGGTCCCTTCATCGGACAGGTGGGAACTTCGACCCAAATTGGAGGAACAGGTAGGGACTACCGAGTCTGTCATTAGTCGGACGGCACGCCCTCTGGGCCCAAGTTAGGGACTCAATCCTTCTAGGGGACCTCTTCCCTGTCCGTTGGATGAGATCATAAGAACGGACTAGTTTGGACACTTGTCTGTCTCCCCGGACGGCCCGACGTCAAGTACCTCAGTGTTTTCTCAGTTGATTGTGATTGAGGTGGAACCCTCGACTTACTGGGACGTGGAGTCGACGAAGAGGACTTTAGAATTTATACGGATAAACCGACAAAACGACCTTTCTAACCTTTAACGAACTCGATGCTCGATGCGGACCGTATTTTGGACCCCGAAACATCCACCAGTTTCGTGCGACCGAGAACACACAGTAGTAGTAATTATTCACGCTACCATACACACGTCTTCCATTTTTAGTTTTGGGAGAGAGTACCCAGGTCATGTACGGGGGAGAGAGGCCCTGACGAAGAAGTCTTAAGTATAGGTAGCTCGGGTTTAAGGTTTTGTCCGGTAGTACTCAAAAGGAAGAGGACCCTGTAATAAGTCTTCCACGGCGAATATGTGCACGACAATAAAAAGAATGGTGCTCTGAGTATTCGGGAGTGAATCCTTGTGACAAACAAGGGGACTAGGGTGAGGTCTCTAAACCTAAGTCTTCCTTAGCTCCGCTCAGGGTCCTTGGACAAGAGTGTTCGTTCGGAGGAGCCCCCTCACGAGTAGTCTGTCTTAGGTCGCCCCTCCTAGAGGCGTCGTGGGGGACGGGGTAGGACTCACAGGGCAGGAAGATGACTTCGGGACAGAGGTAGTGGAGGACCCTCCCGTCGAGGAGAGAGGACCCGTAACGTCGAGACTCTCTACACGAGAAAGAACCTTAGCGGGTCATGCAAGAGGACTTTCCTGAAAGGGGTAGCGGCTCTTTAACCGGAGAAACACTTCGGCTCACGGCAGGAGAAGTGACAGAACAGAATGCATTGACCCTAAAACAACATTTTAGGAGAGACGGTTCATCACTCGTGTCGGCAGGATCCTCTTGTCGACCGGAGACCCTAGGACGAGACCAAATCCATCAACTAATTGAGATGGTTCCGACAAAGGTGGGCTCCTGCGCCTGTCGGGAGGAACGGTGCAGTCGACGGGGGCATAGGGATTCGGGAGAACATTCTACGAGACAACCCTGACTTCAGTGGGGAGGCACTCCTCGGGTCAGAGGTCCTACACAGGTAGGGGAGCCGGGGATGGAGTCTCGAACAAAATCGAAGAAGTCCCTCCCTTAATAAAAAGGTCTCCGCCACTTTCTTCAAAGTAGAGAAGGGAACGTTGACACATAAAACGTGGGAGTAAGAAAAGGTCTCACACAACGGATCCTGATGTAATACAAGTCCACCGTCTTAAGAACAGACAAAACAATTACAAACATAAAGACCTTGTCACAGTCTCACCCACGAGTACCTTATAAACAACTTACTTCTTTTTGTACCCAATGTTGAACTTCCTTTAAACGTAAATACCTCTATTTAAGAGTCTTAGTATCTCCCAATTACAACTCACCCTAGTCCAAAGGTCCACAGATTAACTAGGAATTTTGACGGAGCAGACACTCATGTCACGGTCACCCACCGTCTGAAAACCTGACCCTGGACCTAGAAGGGACAGGTAAGGTCACAAGAGCCTAATTATAAAAATCCTAATTGCCCCTTACCCTTGGAACGTCTTACTGTTCAATAACGTAGTAAACAACGTGGGTCCGAAGACCGGACCAAATACTACATTATCTTCTTAACCCCTAGTTTTGGTCTTCCGAGTCTTCTTTGTCTAGTAATTCCGCCCGAACCTTTTCTATGTTCCTTAGTCAACGGGGAAAACACACTGTAAAGCATACAAGGAGAAGAGGGATGGGGGGTGGGGGGTCAACAGGAGTCCTTTTTATCTCTAACGTGTCACCTTAGACATGAAAAAAAGACGTTAAACATCGGACTCCGAAACCAGGAACGAACCGTCCACATTGAAAAACCACGTCTCGTTTTCCGGACTTTCTTCGAATTTTCGAATACACTACAGGTCCGGGAAGGACCGTTGTCACATCGTCCTATTTTCAAGGTCTTTCTTTCCTTTGAACTTCTCTTTTAGTCTCCGTTCGAGAAGTCACAGTCACTTACCCTTGCGACTCACCTTGCGCATCGAACGGAACAAAAGAACTAAATATGAAACCTATCTTAGTAAGACGTCAAGACCTTCTGTGTCTGACTTACTCACGGACAGTGTCCTCCGTCTCCGGTCTTACGGATTAGTGGGTAGTGAAAAAACGAACAGACGAGGCCACCACCTCGGGTACAGAGGCCGACGGTCGTACAGATATAGACTGGAAGACAGACGGGACCGCTGACTGTGTAGAACGGGAGGCGCTCAGCGTCGGAGGACCCACATTGTGGGGACTACCACTCTGCGTCGGACCGGAAGAGGGACTCTCAGCGACGTCAGTCGTAGGTCCGGGGAAGGTCGACGAGGTCCCTCTACCCACTCCGGACCGACACACCGTCCTACGTCTGACAGACGCAAAGACATCCAGACAGACAAATCGGAGACGACTACCGACCCGAGACGTGCTCGGGGAGTATTGTGGTTGTGGAATAACCTCCTACACGTGTCTATGTCAACTTATGCATGGACAGCGTCAGGTACCGTAATGACCTCTTCACATGTGCATACACGACTTCGAATCACAATTAGCCTTTCTCCTTAAGTTCAAAGTACATTGAAACCTTTACTTACATGGGAGTACTCGATCAGAGGGACTGACCAGTGGGTTCTTCGGTCGGGGTACCCGGGGGTGTACCGAGAGTCGGAGGTGTCGGACGACGACGACGATTCAGCGAAGTCAGCACAGGCTGAGACACGCTGGGGTATCTGCCGTCGGGTGGTCCGAGGGGGCAGGGACCCTAAGAGGTCCGTTCTTGCGACCTCACCCAACGGTAAAGGAAGAGGTCACGTACTTTCACTTTTCACTTTCCCTTCAGTGAGTCAGTACCCGTGTAGGGTTTAGAATAAAATGGAGAATCCAGAAGGTAGAAACTCTACTTTAGAGAGAGAGAGGACTCTACCTGGGACCTGAGAACAGGTGTGATTTGAGGACCGGGGTGACCAGTGGGACCCGGTGGAGTGACCGGAGGTCTCGGGTGGGGACACTACCGGTACAGAAAGACGACCACCTTCTTCAGCGTGCACACGTCTGCCCCGACATCCCCTCACCGAAAGACGACCCCTCTTCTCTCCTGGAGTCCATACGTCTTACCTCCGGTCCCTGTAGACAGGGGGGCCCCCGTCCCGACCTCCGAAACCCGGTCGTCCCACAGGGGACCTTACCCGACACACAACGCCCCACGTTAGGTACTGCGGAACACACCATAACCAAGGTACGTCCGTCCAAATCCCAGTTCCCGAAGAATTTCCGCGGGTTCATCTAATCGGTCTTTTTCTGGAATTCACGGGTATCACATCAAGTCAGCCATTTCTTACGTGGACGTTACGTCCTCCGGGTCCAAACTAAGGACCTACGCCTTCTAGGGGACCTCTTCCTTTACCGTTGGGTGAGGTCATAAGAACGGACCTTTTAGGGTACCTGTCTCCAGGTTGCCAGATGTCAGGTACCCCAGTGTTCTCGACCTGTGCTGAATCACTGATTTGGTCGTGGTAAACTCTTATAATTTGTAAGGTAAAAAATTTTTACGAAAATGATACTATAAATATGATAATAATATAAAAAAAACATAATTTTGTACGGATTGTATTTTAGCGCTAGAATAGGTAAAAAGTTATACGTCGAGTCATTGACAGTCACTTGAGTGGGTCGTGTCGATAGTGGTGACAGCTCCTCTCGTGAGGACAGCGGATGTCTTGACCTGGGGACGGGGGTCATTTATTAGCGACGAGAAGGGGCGGGGGTGGGTCGGTGACCGTGGGCGGCAGGATGAAGGGCAAAGGTATGAGACCTGACATACTCAGAGGCGTATGCCGAGGTAGTCCTCGCACGTACAACCAGGCGCGCGAGCGACCGAGCGGAGCGAGCCGCACCACGGGAGTCCCAAGTCGGCACACCCTCGGCCGCAGTCAAAGGGAGAAGAAACCTGGATTCACGCCGGCACAGCACACCGAGTCGGCGCACGCGAACCACATAGACGAGTAGCCACCTGAGCTCCGGAAAGAGTGGGGAGCCGAGAACACGCAGCACAACGAGACTTGTGCCTACACACTTATAGACACTTCAGAGCGAAAGGTAAAAATCCCTCGACACATGGACGAAAATGAAAAACTTTTACCGAGTATCTTCTTTTTGTCCAAGGTAGATTTAAGAAACTAGATTAATAGCTTCGAGAATTAACTTATAATTATTTGGGTCCAAAAAGTAACGTTCTACTCGTGACCCCATATGAACTAAACACAAAGAGTAGGAGGGGGAAGATTCTAAAAAAACTACACCTGGTAAAAGTCAGAAAGAACTTAAACAACGTCATAACGGAGACAAAACACAAGACTAAAAAAACCGGTACTCCGTACACCCTAGAATCGGAGAACTGGTCCCTAACTTGGGTGTACGGGAAGTAACTTTCCGTTTCAGAATTGACGTCCTGGTGGCTCCTTCATGGGGGAGGGACGGGACTGAGGGAAAAATTAATCTGACTCTGCTACTATCGACTTTTGTTTTGGCAAAAGATATAACTCGAGATTAAGGTCAAGGAAACCGGTGGGTCGGAGTCTCAGTCTATATAAGAGTTCACATTTATGGGTAAAGACTGAAGTTCATTCCGAACAAGTACATCTTTTTAAAGTAGACCTCTTCTTTTGCTCTCTTGTCATTGGGTTCTACGAAATTTTGGTGACGGGTCACACCACGGTAACACACACAAATTAAAACGCAGTCCTTCACGGTCGACCACCTCAAAGATAACGACCCACTCAACCGCAACACGACTCGGGGGCGACTACCCAGGTCCTCGACAGGCTTGTTGGAGACCTGTCGGACGGACCCCGCCCCTGGTCACAAGTCGAAAGGAATTCGATGTCAGTAGAGGTACAGGAGTGGGACCCTAAGAGGGGTGGGGAGGGACAGGTCCTGGCCGAAGAGTACCCCGACTCCACAACCCTTCCGTGATTGTCCCGTATCTCTCCGGTCCCCGAGACCCTTGCCGACCGACAAGAGGGGTCTTTACGGGTCTGACTGCCCGACTGACCCTGGTCGGACGGGGAGACGGGCGTAGGTCACTCAGGGTCCACACCCCTGGTCCCGGTACAGACAAACTCACCCAGTGGTCTAAGACAGGTGAAACCAGATTTCGAAACGATTGTAGAGGGAACCCGAGACCCTGGTTTTACCCTGAAGGAGATGAGTACAGGGAAGACCTTCCTCCCTCTGTCGCACAGGCGGCAGACGGAGGAAACCGGTTCACACTTTTTCCTAAATACTCTGATTATTTTTCGTTACTAGGGTGTGTCCGAGTTACAGTAGGATTGTTTCCCTATAGGATTAATTTGGGCGAAACCCAAAATAAAAAGTACGGAAAAGATAAAGTTTTTTTTCAACAACATGTAGTAGTCTTCAATTACATAGATAAGGAAACACAGACGTGAACGAAACATCGTCGACGATAGAACTGGACCAAATAGGTTTAAACGTCCGGGGACCCAATTAAAGTAAGCGACAATAAGAGTGACCCAAAGGTGAAAAGGGTAAATGTGGTTTCTTTGTCAGTCTCGTAATCAGGTACAAAATCTCCTTCAAGAGTTTCAGGACTTAAAACCCTTTTTCACTACGAACGACTCTGAACGGTCCACCCGTCTCCTCGGCACGAGTCCACGGTTCGAGAGCCGATTCTTGCGACGAACACCCCAAGAGGACCCGGTTCAAAGACCCCGGACCGGAAGGTTCTCGTAGTGTCTCGCCGACGACACATTAATCTTATTCGTCAAACTGCAAAAAACTCTCTTCTCTAGCCTCAAGGCGACGCCCGAAACAGAGGACGTCGGTCCCCTGGAAGTGAGGGGACTCGTCGTCTAATAAACGGAGTGACGATTTCTCGACAATAATAGGGATCACAAACCTCCTAATTTGTTCGGTCGCTACACTCTACACTCCCGTGCACCGGTCGCGGTTAAGCGATTGAGTCCTACCGTGACGGGAGACAGCCCCGCTCTCCTTCTCCGCTTCGTCCTCCGAAGAGGCCCCGCGAGAGGGGCGACACGACCTTTCCCCCACGTCGCACGACCCTTTGTCCGAGCGCCACGCTCGCCCTTGGCTGCACTGTGGACAGGTCCCAGACGACAGTGCGCAACGTTCTTGAAGGAATTGAACTGAGACAGGGCGGCGGGTCTACCCCGACATTAGGAACTCCCATCCGACACACGGTCGTCTCCTCTCCTGGGTCATGTGGACCCCACGACGACCACTGAATCCTCAAAACCCAGAGCCCAAAGACCCTAAAGACCTTAGGAGTGGAAGGGACTCCCCCTATACTGAAATCGGTGAGTAGGGACCTTAAGACTAAAAAGAGGTAGGTATCAATTGGGACTACGTAACTTCCTCAGATTCTACCTCCGTAAACCAGGGTAGTGAAGTACCGTTTATCCACCCCTTTGTCACCTTTGTCACAGTCTGAAATAAAAAGACCCGAGGTTTTAGTGACGTCTACCACTGCCGCCGGCACTGTAATTTTCTGCGAATGAGGAACCCTCTTTTCAATACTGGTTTGATCTGTCGTATAATTTTACGTCTCTGTAATGAAACGGTTGTTTCCAGGCAGATCAGTTCCGATACTAAAAAGGTCACCAGTACATACCTACACTCTCAACCTGACACTTCTTTCGACTCGCGGCTTCTTAACTACGAAAACTTGACACCACAACCTCTTCTAACAACTCTCAGGGAACCTGACGTTCCTCTAGGTTGATCAGGTAGGATTTCCTTTAGTCAGGACTTATAAGTAACCTTCCTGACGACGACTTTGACTTTGAGGTTATGAAACCGATGGAGTATGTTTCTTGACTGAGTAAACTTTTCTGGAACTAAGACCCTTTCTGACTTCCGTCCTCCTCTTCTCCCATTGTCGCCTACTCTACCAACCTACCGTAGTGACTGAGTTACCTGTACTCAAACTTATTTAAGGTCCTCAACGACTACCTNCTCAGGGAACCTGACGTTCCTCTAGGTTGATCAGGTAGGATTTCCTTTAGTCAGGACTTATAAGTAACCTTCCTGACGACGACTTCGACTTTGAGGTTATGAAACCGATGGAGTATGTTTCTTGACTGAGTAATCTTTTCTGGAACTAAGACCCTTTCTGACTTCCGTCCTCCTCTTCTCCCATTGTCGCCTACTCTACCAACCTACCGTAGTGACTGAGTTACCTGTACTCAAACTTATTTAAGGTCCTCAACGACTACCTGTCCCTCCGGACCGTACGACGTCAGGTACCCCAGCGTCTCAGCCTGTGCTGACTCGCTGACTTGACTTGACTTGACTTCTACCTTCCTAAACACGTCGGCGTCAGAAAATGTTGGAGAGGGGACCCCAGTCTCACTTCTCTCGGACTTGTACAACGGGTTCCGTCTCTGCCTCGGGTCCCAGGGACGTTTACGTCACCGGAGACCCCACCTCCTCGGGTTCCGAGAGTCCTGACCGGTCAAGGGAAGTAGGAAGAAGGAGACGAGGGTTGTCAGTGATTGGGCACTCGTCGCGGGTGTCTGAAAGAGTAGACACAATGACAATGACACGCACGAGTCGATATAGGCTGAGAAGCGTTGGGATACCTGACATCGGGTGGTCCGAGGAGACAGGTACCCTAAGAGGTCCTTTCTTATGACTCCCTCAAACGGTAAAGGAGGAGATCCCCTAGAAGGGTTGGGTCCCTAGGTCGGACGTAGAAGACGTAACGTCCGTCTAAGAAATGGACGACTCGGTAGTTCTTTTGGGTAGTAAAGAACTACCATGACTTAGACTCAGTGACGACATCTGTGAATTTGTTAGGACTCCCGACCACGAAGAAATCTGCCTTACGTACACACACACGATTCAGCGAAGTCAGCACAGACTGAGAACCACTGGGTTACGTGACATCGGGTGGTCCGAGGGGACAGGTACCCTAAGAGGTCCGTTCTTATGACTTCATAACGGTATGGGAGGAGGTCCTCTAAAAGGGCTGGGTCCCTAATTTGACCGTAGAGCATACAGAGGACTTAACCGTCCGTCCAAGAAATGGTGATAGCGGTGGACCCTTCGGGGAATCTACCTTACACTTCCACCTTCAGCGAGTCGACAGAGACTGAGAAACGCTGGGGTACCTGACATCAGACGGTCCGAGGAGACAGGTACCCTAAGGGATCCGTGCTCACGACCTTATCGGCAAGGGAAGAGGTCAAGTCAAGTCAAGTCAAGTCAGCGAGTCAGCACAGGCTGAGAAACACTGGGGTACTTAGCGTCGTGCGGTCCGGAGGGACAGGTAGTGGTTGAGGGCCTCAAGTGAGTCTGAGTACAGGTAGCTCAGGCACTACGGTAGGTGGGTAGGGTAGGAGCCAGCGGGGGAAGAGGAGGACGGGGGTTAGGGAGGGTCGTAGTCTCAGAAAGGTTACTCAGTCGAGAAGCGTACTCCACCGGTTTCATGATCTCGAAGTCGAAATCGTAGTAAGGAAGGTTTCTTTAGGGTCCCGACTAGAGGAAGTCTTACCTGACCAACCTAGAGGAACGTCAGGTTCCCTGAGAGTTCTCGGAAGAGGTTGTGGTGTGAAGTTTTCGTAGTTAAGAAGCCACGAGTCGGGAGAAGTGTCAGGTTGAGAGTGTAGGTATGTGTTGGTGACCTTTTTGGTATCGGAACTGATCTGCCTGGAATCAGCCGTTTCATTACAGAGACGAAAACTTATACGATAGATCCAACCAGTATTGAAAAGAAGGTTCCTCATTCGTAGAAAAGTAAAGTACCGACGTCAGGGGTAGACGTCACTAAAACCTCGGGGGTTTTTATTTCAGACTGTGACAAAGGTGACAAAGGGGTAGATAAAGGGTACTTCACTACCCTGGCCTACGGTACTAGAAGTAAAAGACTTACAACTCGAAATTCGGTTGAAAAAGCGAGAGGAGAAAGTGAAAGTAGTTCTCCGAAAAAACGAGGAGAAGTTGAAAGACGGTATTGCCACCACGGTAGACGTATAGACTCCAATGACCATAAAGAGGGTCGTTAGAACTAAGGTCGAACACAAAGAAGGTCGGGTCGCAAAGAGTACTACATGAGACGTATCTTCAATTTATTCGTCCCACTATTATACGTTGGAACTGCATGAGGAAAAGGACAAACCTTGGTCAGACAACAAGGTACAGGTCAAGATTAACAACGAAGGACTGGACGTATGTCTAAAGAGTTCTCCGTCCAGTCCACCAGACCATAAGGGTAGAGAGTCTTAAAAGGTGTCAAATAACATTAGGTGTGTCAGTTTCCGAAACCGTATCAGTCATTTTGTCTTTATCTACAAAAAGACCTTGCGAGAACGAAAAAGGTACTAGTCCCCTAGAAGACTTGGGTCCAGAGCACGTAACGTCCGTCTAAGAAGTGGTATACTCGATCCTCCCTTCGGCTTCTTGTGACCTCACCCATCGGAAAGGGAAGAGGTCCCCTAGGAAGACTGGGTCCCTAGCTTGGCCTCAGAGCATGTAACGTCCACCTAAAAAAATGGTCGACTCAACGGTCCCTCCGGAAATCCACCTTATGTATCTGGATTTGCACCGAAACTCCTTTCGACCAATGTCTGGCGTACTTTCCTCTTCTAGGGACCAGACGCATGAATAAAACGCAATGACTGTCTCGACGGACCACCTACGACCGAGAGAGTGAACGACACCCGACGAGATCCCTCCCAAGACCCACGTCAAGGATCATTGTCTTCTTTCACGGTCTCGCGAGTTCCTTGGTCCGTGTGCTGATTTACCACGGAGGAAGGACTCGTGTGTCAGGACGTAGACCGACTCCTCTTCCTTTCTGAAAGGTCCTTCTTATTAGTCCGAGGGTCGACAGTCATGGTTCGCTCTGTGCCTAAGGGGTCGTTCTCGTCTAACCTTCTCCACAGTGGTACGAGTGAGGCAGATTGACCGAACCAGGGCCCTACACACACACCCCACATAGACAGGTCAAAGTACAGCGACCGAGTGGGACTGACACGAGACCCACCACCGAGGTTGGTGTACCGGACGCCTAGGACCTTCTCCCCCTGAAGCCTCGGGGTGTTGATGGGGCCTTCACGTTCGTCGTGAAAAATCTTGTACAGACTAGGGATACTTTTTTTATGGTACGTTCAAGAATGTCAAATAATTTCATTAGTTAAACAACTGGACATAAAGAGTTAATTACGTGTAACATAAACCGTTAATGACGACAGACGTCCCCATCTCTCCTTTTCCTTCGATAAAACAGGGTCTACAACACTTTTACAAAGAGAACAATTGTGTCTCTTGTACTCCTCAACACCTAGTGAGGTCACGACACAAATATAAATAAAGGCACACATAAGCCCTGTCTGACTAAGATTCCCACAAATAAAGGGCGGACAGGTATGATTGGTGACTTTATTTTGTAACAAAACAAAAATTCACTATCCTAAACCCTCAAGGGGAACATAAAAACAAACCTCAACACCAATCCACTAAACGAAAATATAAACGACTTATAGAAATTTATAGTGCTAGTCTTGTCTTTTCTTACGAGCTCTGTCGGGATTACCACCTTATGATCTAAAAGAATAAGACGAATGAATACAGGTCAGTCGAGATGTATGATTTTCAATTTATGTGTCCTGACCTTAATGTGCTCTTAACTTCTACTTGACCACACTTTTTTTCCATAAAGTCGTCGCACAACCCAATATAAACACGTTCTGAGGACCCCTTGTACCAAATTCAACTTTCACGAAAACGTCCGGTCTGGAAATCAAGAACAGGTCCATCTTTACCCAATCTTGAACCCGAAAACGTGTACGCGACCCCTTAAAAGTCCATGTCACGACAGTTCTCTTAAAAAGAAAAGAAGAACACGACTTACAGAATAAGAGTCTTAGTGAGGTTTACTTAGAGGGTGGACTAAATGACGTCGTCGGATGACAGTCCTTCTGTCACAGGAGTGATCGATATTTCCCACGTCGAGTCGTTACCGGTCCGCTTCTCCACGTTCCCGTTCTATGGACCCCTCACCCACCTCGAAGGACGAGAGGCCAGTGGGAGAGTCGTGGGGTGGACGGGGGGTTGGACCTTCAAAGAGTCCCAGGTCAGGACATTCCAAGAACATCTCCGAGTGGTGTGTCCGTACCAGCCACTTTAGTAACCGACAAACACATAGGCGATAGGGAAGAGGGGAGGGACCTCCTGTACCCACCACGAGTTTCAGGGTCGAGAGATTAGCGTGTCGACCAAGTAGACTGTGGGGCAGAGGTAGTCCACCGACCCCCGAACGGTCTTCAGTCGAGTAAGTGTAGTTGAACCCAGATCAACTTTCCCCGAACAATAGCAATTGTTTTTTGTGAAGAAAGTGGAAACTATCATCGATAAAGTCCTCGTTGTCGTTGTCTTCTGGTCTATTTCTTTTCTACGAGGAGGGGAGTGAGAATGGTGAATCCTTTATTGTCCCTACAATCCTCGCCGTATGGTCCTCGGTCCTCGGTCCCTCCTTCTGGACGTTCCCGACCTTCCTACGTCGACCATGAGTTCCACCGATTTACCGAAACAATTCACCTAGGTCACAGTACAATTGATAGACTAATTTCTTCGGTGGTCTCGTCCCCCGTCACTTCGACCACCCCCTCGGTCCTCCTCCAACTCCTTATGTCCAGTCCAGGAGCGTACTGAGTGGGAGGGGAGACGGACGTAGGACCGGAGAAGGACCGAACACAAACCTTCTGTAAGGGGGCCTTATTAAATAATCAGGCTTGTACTTAAACAAAGTGACTTAAACATGAGTAAAATCTGGAGTAACACTGAGGCAAACGATTACTGTCACTCTGGTCTACATAGACACGCAAATATTAGTCTACTAGTTGAGACTATAGACCTTGTTTTCAGTCACGGGTCGATTCCTGACCCGATAAATTCCTTCCTTTTATTGATAGTTATTGAACTAAATTTGGCATAACAGACTGGATGTAGACAGGTCATTTATATGGGAGTCTTTAGACGTACTTCACTTTAAAGTGTATATTTTAACAAAAAACAGGGGGAACGCCCTAAAGAAAGTCTCCAGGACCGAGTGTCTACCATAAAGCGGGAGTCCAATCGTCGCTCTTGTCAGGAAATGTCTTAGTAGATGAAACAACTGCGGGACCACAAACTAAGACGGTGAACGGACTGGACATCTTTCCGAAGGAGTATACCGACTCACGACTGGGGGCCCCTACGCACGTCCGTCGTAGTGCACATCCTCTGTACCCGTTGTAGGGAAGTGTCATCTGACCCAGTACGTTGAAAACTTTCCTGACTTACAATTAGGACTTTTTAGAGTCACATCAATAATAAAATCTTCATGGTACCGTATACCGGCACAGGAGAAATCTTAGTTAGGAAATTTTGAGGACAAACCTTCTAAATTAACAATCAGAAATAATCTCAACCTGTTTCAAATTCATTTCAGTCTGTTGGGTTTCACTGAAATAATAGTTTGGTCTGTTTTACGTTAAGTATTTACTGGGACCTCCCTTAAAACTTCAGACAGGATCTAATCCTATAAAATAATCTGAAAAAAAAAAATGATATCAACGAAATATGTTACACAAGTAAAGACGACATGTTACTTCACTTAGTTGGTATCCGAGTGTCTATAGGCGAGGAGGAACTTGGAGGGAGGGCCGAGGGTAGAGTGGGGAGATTAAATAGTGTCTCGCAGTCTGGTGCGAGGCACACACCCCGTCGCAGAGGGACGACAGACAAAGTGTGTACCGTCGATCACTCATCTACACTCACGGCGAGAGGGTTAGGCAGGACGGGAGACGAGGGGGCTGACACGGGTGTCCAGGTAAGGGACGAAGACGTAGAGACGAGGACGGGACGTCTAACCGACAAAGATCTAAGGTACATGCTCACAATGTCTTTGCTCCGAACAATAAAAGAAAGACTGAATAAAGTGAGACAAACTGTCTGAGACCCAAGTGGGTGTAGTGATGTCTACTGGGTCAAAACAGGGAAAAAGACCGACGCATTATAAGGTGCCTGACACCCATGGTGCACAAGAAATAGGAAACTAGACCCGGCATCTTTTATCCGCTCAAACTTTGTACGGTCAGATCTCAGATAAGCACTTTGAACAGCGGGTGACTCATATAACAATTTACTAACCGGACCGGGATTATCTAGGTGTCCGCTTACATAAGACAATTTCATCTTTCGTTAAAATAGTTATTGGTCGGAGTCTCCTCTCTCTTTCGCGAACTTCCCGTACGTAACGTGTATGTGGAGAGTGGAAACACGCATGGTAAAAGGGAAATATACATGAAACCACAGTCTCAGTGACACACAAGGACCCACGTGGCTCCCCGACGGGTCCTTCCCGGACCGACCACCCCCTTCCTCGTCCTTCCTCTCCTGTCCTGGGAACCTCCTGACGGGAACCGCCCGTGTCGGTCCCCCAAAGTCTTTATGTGACAACAAACCAGCGAGTCAACAAAGTCTTTGTACACTCCTTCCATTGACATTCCGGCCCGGGGGCCCCGGTATTACCTGGTGGGGAGGAGAGGGAGGGCGACCGCCCCCTACAGGGATTGTCTCCCTCGGAGGGTCTAGGGCCCCTGGTTACTGTCGTGTGGAGTGGTCGATTTCGGCGGGGTGGGGTCGGTGCATCTTCCTGGACAGTCGGGCGCTACGGAGCCGGACCACTGGACAGGCTTGGGGGCAGGTAGATCGGACGCGTAGGGAGCGTTACTTGTATATTTTCGGTGGGGGTTGTGCCCGGCCCGCGCCTGAAGAGTTGGACGGAGCAAGCCCAGACCCTTAGGGCGGGCCCTTGCGAAGTGGTAATTTTTCGGACAATCTGTGAAAAAACCACAGGACTAGAAGATGGATTGTCATTGAACTTCCTTTTAGACGAATTCCCCTCTAAAAGAACCGTCTGTAGACAGTCTCTCACCCTTGTGATAAGGACAAACGAAAGATTTCGTCCTACTTTCGGTCCTTTTGCCACCGGAAACACAAGTAGCTCACCCGATGGGGCGACCACTACTTTGCGGGAGTCTAGGAGCAGCACGAGGGCGCGACGGGTAGGTACGGTCCCGGAGGGTAGGTATCGTCTCCGGCGACGGGTGTCGTTTCCGACTAAGACATTCAGGTTACCTGAACCGTACAATAGGATGACTAAGACTTTGCCAGGCAATTCGACCTTTAGGACTCAACAATTATTCCACGCCCACCGTGCACCTGAATTATAAAAAGTCTCAAACTCTACTCGACGCTAATGTCTAGGCAACGTACAGTCACTTCCTCTACTCACCGGAGGGACTACCTGTGTAAGATCTTACAATGTCTTCAAGGTAGACTCTTGAGGTCACGTTGCTTGTGAAAAAATAGTCTACAGATCGGTTCCCGAGGCCTTTGACGTCGTCTCCAGAGGACTATCTCGACCGAGACAAATCCGTCGGCAACAGGTCAACGGTTTACGACGAAGGGGAAATGCGTACTCCTGGATTCGGGCGACCGGTACGTCCCTGGGGGACGTCCCCAAAGAGACTAAACAGCCCCAGGAAGGGGTAGACGTGGTCGGAGGACGGGGGGGTTCGAGACACGTCTTCGGGACGGACGACTGTGGGTGCAAGAGGGAACACTACCTAATTAAAACTAAAGTACCAATAATAATTAATAACCATGTCGTATAACAGAGAAATTATACAGTCATAAATTTTAAGCTGTTACGTGAGGGGGACTCGTGGGAGGAAGAGGGGGTCACGACGAGGTAAGTAGGACGGACCCGGGGACAGGAACCGAGATCGTCCTGACGTACGAGTAGTGTCGAGAAAGTCGTCGGAGGACGGGTACAAAGGTAGGTAGACACACAGACAGACAGGAGGAACCCCAGGATGGACGACGGACATCGTAGAGCAGACCAGGTCCGGGAGGGGTCTGAGGATCAGACCCGTGGTGACGGACACCCTTTTCCCTTGAAACCCTCCTCCGACAAGACACCAGAACGGTGGAGACGTACCCAGAGGGCACGGACGTGAGGTAGGGGGTAGGGTCGGAGGAGGTCGGACATATGGGGGTGGGGGCGGGGGACACGGGACGTCGAAGGTACGGAAGATCTTCCCGAAAAAAACAAGGTAAACCAAACAAAGACAGAGGAACACACGAGGACGGGTCCCTCTGTCGTTCCGACTTACTTCCTCTCTCGTCTCTCCGTCCCCTCCAGTCACAAGACTTTTCTAGACACTCAAGTAACTAGTCATGTGTGGACCACTCCAGTGGAACCGTCGACGTTTGAACAAAAGTCCAAGGGAAGACCACACTAGACCCTGCTCAATGGACGGGCGGGTCAGGGTGGGAGAGGGGGTGGGGCAGGGCCTGGTTGGAGGAGTGGACAATTTGGTCCAATTATTAGTGGTGGGATACCAGTGAATATCTTGTTTATTCACTGTATCTCGTTTATTTATCGCAACTGACTCACAAACGGGACGAGGTCCGAGACAACGTCTCGCCCATTATTGAGTGACTGACGTACGGGTGGACACCCGGCCCGTGGGGACACTCGAGGTCAGTCTCCACGTCCGCACCCTCTACCTCTGGACTCCGGCTCTCGACCGGGACTCAGCGCCCCCGCCCCGGCCCCGTCCGGCGGACTGACAGACCCGGGACTCGAGACCAAACGAAGACCCACTGGGGCCCAACAACCCTCGTCTACCTGACACTTAGCCCACTGCACACTGGATGACGATCTCCGTCGGGGCCGACACGCCCGGCGTAACCATTTGTCACTGTCCGGAGGCCTTTGACTCGTGTACTCTACAGGGAAACGACGTAAACTCCACGAACAACACCCCTCAACCCGAAGGACCCACCACGATCACCCTTCCTTAGACGGACGTCACGTCCTCTGAATTCTCTGCGTCCAAGTCAAGTACTCATCTCTTCTAGGGGACCTCCTCCTTTACCGTTGCGTGAGGTCATAAGAACGGACATTTCGGGGCACCTGTCTCCTCGGGCCACCCGACGTCAGGCACCCCAGTGTCTCAACCTGCACTGACTCGCTGACTCGTCACAGACTCCTCAACCGTCCGTGTGGGCACCTCCGACGCAGGTAAAGACACCCCAGGAGCCGGAATAGCGGCGCGTGCACCACCCCCCGACAGACGAGATGGGTCTCGGGAGTCTCAGTCCACAGTGACGGTAGATTTGTGTCGAAGAGTCTTTGTAGATCCTACTACCACCCGGTCACAGTCGGAGCGACTCCGTATCGTAGTGGACAGCCTCAGGGAGGCACGAGTGGAGAAAGACCGGAAGAACATACGCCGGAGTCCGGAAGAACATGCGCCTGTCCGAAGGAGACCAAGAGTCCGTGGGTCTCGGGACGTCCATAGGTGGGAGCCTCGGGTACACGGACCCCTCGCCGGGACGACCGGAGCGTTCCGCTCGACGAGGGGTAAGGGCAGAGAGACGAAGAACAGACATTAAAGTCCCTTCCCTCGTCGGGACTAACCGGAATAATCCCGAGGCACACGGGGACCCTGGGTGGTCGACCCGAACCCCGTCTCCCAGGTCCGACACACCCGAGGGGCTGGGGCTCCCCGCACACTCGACTCGTCTACGGGACTCTCCCAGAAGACATGTCTGTCCTTCACGTCCACCCGAGAGTAATGACCCGACGAAGACCACCTAGTCGTCCATTATGGACATTGGGTACCCAGAAGTGTCTTTCGACACGAACAGAGTCCGTCGCAGGAGGTAGACGAGGAGCATAAAATTTCACAGCACTCAAAACCTCGGGCCAGGGACCCGGCGGGCGGACCGGCACTGGTGAGTGACGACGACTGCGAACAGAGAGCGAGAGGTGCGTGTCTCCTGCTGGACCTGAACCTCCGTGACCACTTTCTGTACCTGCGTAGGGACCTCTCGGACACGCATCGGAGCCTCTGCCGCGGGGAGGACGTGTTGCCGGTCGTGTCGGCGCCGGGCCGGGGGCCTCGGTCCCAAGACGTCGGTGTCCGCCGGGACTCCGTCTCCCACGTCGCCAGGGTCGGGCACGCGTAGGAGCGCCAGTCCACCCGGGGCGGAGGGGGGCCCCTCGTCTCCCACCCGCCACCCCAGTGACGCGGATGGGGGCCCCTCGTCTCCCACCCACTACCCCAGTGACACGGTGGGCGGAGGGGGGCCCCTCGTCTCCCACCCACCACCCCAGTGACGCGGAGGGGCGGAGGGGGACCCCTCGTCTCCCACCCATCACCCCAGTGACGCGGTGGGGCGGAGGGGAGTGGGTGGAGGGGAGTCCCTGGTCTCCTACCCACCACCCCAGTGACACGGTGGGCGGAGGGGGGCCTCCAGTCTCCCACCCACCACCCCAGTGACGCGGTGGGGCGGAAGGGGGCCCCTCGTCTCCCACCCACCACCCCAGTGACGCGGTGGGGCGGAGGGGAGCGGGTGGAGGGGAGTCCCTGGTCTCCCACCCACCACCACAGTGACGCGGTGGGACGGAGGGGGACCATCAGTCTCCCACGCACCATACCGGTACCACGACCCGAGACGAACCGTCTGGGGAAGAAAGGGAGGCAGGTCGTCCCGGCGATCCCCACCCTGGACCATGGGTCAAGTCAAGTCTAGTCAAGATACACGTGGCCGAGACACGGTCCAGCTACCCCACACATCTTTGTGTAGGTGCCTGTAATAACACAACCAGTGAGTCAGTGTGGGTTGAGAAACGGTAGGGTGCCTGACAGTGGGCAGTCCGAGGAGACAGGCACCCTAAGAGGCCCAATCTTACGACCTCGTCCAACGGTAGAGGAAGAGGTCCCCTAGAAGGGGTGGGTCCTGAGCTCGCGTCTAGACGTACCGTCGTCTAAGAAGAGGTTGGCTCAGTGGCCCCTTCGGGTTTCACTCACTTGTCGGTTCACAGGGACCTCCCGAGAGTCTGGAGTGACGGGACGTGTCCCGGCCCCTGTCTCTGCACGTCGGACTGGTGCAAAGGGTCCCCGACCGCACCTCTCCGGGCCGGAAGTACCTTTCCTGAGGCCCCTCACCTCCTCCGGAGGGACCTCCTCCGACAAAACGACTTTCCAAAGTGAAAGTAGAGTCCAAGTTTCCCAAACAATTGTTTTATTCGGTGAACACTATATGCATTTATTATGGTCATAAATAATTTCTTAATAGATCGAATGAAAGTTATGTGATTGTAATTTTCTTTTCTCTCTGTGTCGTCTCTTATGTAGTGGTTTAACCCAAAACTGGTTGCAGGTCTGAATTTGTCGCGACCCTTTAGGGTACAGTGTCGTGTAGACCTTAGGGTCGACCCTTTCCAGGGTCCGCCGTACAGACGAGGGACCAACTCTGAAGTCTCTAACGTCACACCCCAAGGGTGAATATTGGGGTCCGACCTGAGTCTGACTAGAATAGTAGTTAGACCCTCGTTTAACGTCGGGACGAGAGAACGGTCACGACAAACAAAACAACATATTTTGAACCTTACATCAATTCAGACCCCGAACCAACCGGTCCTCAGGGGGGGTGGGGGTCTGAGTTGTTAGAGTCCTAAGGAGGGGGTAGATTAGACACCACGACGTTCAGAAGTCGAGTGTCGTCCGTCAGTGAGGGCCAGTGAGGGCCAGCCCGTCACAGGTCCGTCCAATCTGTGTGCCAGTCTCCGGACGAGACGAAACAGAACCTTCGGATTTGTTCTGACAAATAGGTTAAAGGGATTGTCTCCGTCTGAAGATTTGACCCACAACTTCCCCTTCATCCTCGACTCCCTACCTCCGTCTCTGAAGGACTCGTTCTCTCTACTAGAGACCACAGATTTCACCGGGCCGGGGAGGAGAAAACACTGACTCATTATAAGGTAGTGCACACATAGGGTATTAAAGACACAGACGAGGAGGTAGTGACCTGTTGTAGTCATTTATCCTGGGTGTTTCTTCCTGTTAATGATACCCCAAGGTGAAGGTGTTCTTTGGGCTTTCGGCGTCCTCGCTCCTGCGTCCATCACCTCTCCCGACGGTCTCCGACCCCACCTCTGCCCTCCACGACCACCCTCCACGTCTCCCCGTCGGACTGGGCACCTGCTCCGGGCGTCTGCACGACACGTCTCGGTGGACTCAATCGTCGCTCCCCAAACCCAGGACACACTATACAAGCGTAGTATGTGCACGTGTGTTCCACTGTTCACTTCTCCTGCCCGCACTTGCAGGTCTCCACCACCGGTCTGGTACCGTCGCCCAGTGCCGTTCAAGAAGAGAGATTTGAGCAGATCAACATGTGTAATTTATGTGCACCGAAGTTCGCAGGCAGTCTGGAGTCCCCACCTAATCTTCTCTCTAGAGCTGTCCACCCCACTCTAGGCCTCGGACGCCCTCGACGAGGGTCCCGTCTCCATCCCTTTCCGCTCACTCCGACCTGAACCCAATTAACCGTCCAGTAACGTCGTCGGAGCCAAGTACTACCCCCTAAGGCTTCGGCAAAGTCGCTGGTCGGCCTCACCTCGACAGGACTGGTCCCTACCACCTCCTGCACCTTCTCTAGACAGTCGAGGTCAAACCTCTCCGACCCCCGTCTCACAGCCCCGTGAAGTCGAGACAAAGACGGGCCCTCGCCCCTTTGGAGCCCCAACACTCCACCCCCACTACCTTCTGGACCCACCTCTGAAGACACTTTGGGTCGTTTGTTCGAGAGACACTGGGGTCTCCGGCGACGACCGAGACCACCCAAAAGTCCACCCCCATCCATTCCCCACTGTGGACGACGGAGAGACCCGAAGATCCCCTCCCACACGCCACACGACACAGAATCCGTGGACAACCGACCTCGTAGAAGACCCAGAGGAAAGGAAGGGAAAACCCCTCCCTCGAAAGGGAGACGAAGGTCTTTGAAGACACTCGGAAGAAACGTCGGATTATAGGATTCCGAAGATGTCGGTCTACTGAGAAAACGGGTCCCGCCGGTTCAGACAGACGTCTTCCCCTGGTCTCATTTATGCCTCGACAGACGTCGCCCCGTGTCGTCGGACCCACCGGACCCCAGTGAAAGAAGAGCCGAAGGACGCGAAACAGCGCAGGCAGGAAGGGTGCCCACCTGGTGAAACGAGGGAGGTGGTCGTGGGAGCACAAGACTCGAGGACACTCAAGTCAGACCCCCCTCTCTCAGAAAAGAGGCTCGAAGAGACCCAGACCTCCCACAGTCGGCGGGTGTACACCGCCGGAGCCCCTCCGGGTCGCCCTACCTTGTCGTCGGCACCACTGCCACAGACTCCGACCTGGCTCTCTCCCGTCTGCGTCATGTCCTTCCGGACGAAAGGACGGTCGATCGACGGGTCCTGGGAACGGACTCTAGGACCGGCACGAACAGGGAGGCGGGCCCCTGACGCCGAAGACTCAGGGTACCCTGCCTACCCGAGTCCCATCCTCCGTACGGGCGACGACCTCTCACCTGGGACCGAGGTCCGGTCGGAAAAGAGGTCGCTACGAAGAGAATGAACGTCAGGGCAGCGAAGATTGCCCGTCCACGGAACAATTTCTATCCACTGGTCAGCCATATCCTACGAGTCTCCGAGCAAGACACTTGCCCAGACGACTCCTGAAGGACACGAGTGCTCGTGGAGGGCGCACGATTTGGGGAGGACACACACTCGTCGATTACCTCGACGGTCACGTCGGAGTGGCTCCCCCACCACACCGCCGAAGAGTAGGGGTCCATTCCTTTGACTCCGTGGCCCCGGTCCCTGAACCGGGTGTGGACCACTCACCTGCGTCTGGGTCCACTCCCGAACTCCCTTTCAGGCGGTCGAGGACCTAAACCTCCCCATCCCCGGTCTCGCAACCCCCGCCGAGTCGAGGCAGAGACGGACCCCTCCCCTCTCAGCCCCCGCCCCTACTACTCTGACAGTGCGACGACCTCTCCCGAGTCCCTCCGTCCACGACTCGTCGTCGACCTCCGTTACGTCCCACTGCCAACCTCCTCCTCCTCCCTGACATCACTCCCCCCGACCCCCGCACAGGAGTAGACCTGTCTACTCTTCGGGGTGGGAAGGAGGGTAGGGACTGAAGCGGGGGACGCAGAGTCGAGGTGACTACGTCGATTAGTCTCTCCCTACCTAAGGCACCGGTGTCCGGAGAACTTACCCTAAGAAAAGTCAATACAGATTACAGTGAATCAAAAAACGAAACTCACTACGAACACTTAATAATATTTCCTTTGTGCCCTGAAGAATTTTTCTTATTAAATAATTCCATTTTACGTGCATCGCATCTGACTTAGTGGCGTATCATGTACAAGCCACCGTCCATCCCGTAGGGGTTCTGACACGTCATACGGGTGGGGTCAGATTAAGGGCTCGTAGAGGGAGGTTCTGGGAGGGATTCGAGGGACCGTGCACCGGGACACTAATATCCTTCCCACAAGTAGATAAGGTAGATAGACGACTTGAAGAAGTAGAACGTTTAGACTTTGGGACAGGGGTAATCTCCGACTGAGGGGCGGGGCAGGGGTCGGGGGTGGGAGGTGGAGGAAAGACACACACGAGTAAAACCCACCAAGTAACGTCACGCCCGGACGCTCGAGTCAGAAGACGTGGCCCGAATGAGTCGTCCCACAGGGGTGCCCGGTGGACCTCCCTCGGACACAGTTTTCGGGGAAGGACACCGCCGACACACTGTGGGGCGACGTGTGACTACGGTGTAGAACCGTAGGTGAGTGCCACTGAGGGTGGACGCCTACCACCGCTCGACACGTCCCACACCACACCCAACTCCACAGGTCTGTGGGAAGACTCGGGGAGGGCGCCCAAAGACCCCGTCTAGGGGGTTACACCCGACGTCCCAGGGCTACACCGTCGAAGACTGCCCGTAGTAGAGAGGGGCGTCCGCGGACGTCCTCCTTCTGGGGGTGAACTCCTGGAGCAGCGACGGTCGGTAGGGGTTGGGGAAGGGGCTCGAGACGCCGGGGCCTTCGGGGGGACGCGAGTGTGGGTCGAGGAATGGAGGACCGGGCCGACGACGCTTCGTCCACTCGGGTCGCAACCATCCTCGTGGTCTGGCGAGCACTCACCTCCCTCCTGCGTGCTCGACCGGGTACCGGATCCCTCCTTCCCTCCCTGTGGGACCAAGAAGAGGACCACGAGGGCGTTAACAACGGACCGCCCCGAAGAGTCAGACAGTCGGTTCTACCACGAACCCAGACCCTCCAAAATCTTTGGTGCAAATCCCGTAACATCTACAAATATACAATATGTTTCTGAGGGTATTTTTGCTATTTATTATGATTAGTAAACCACGCCTTTCTACTTAAAGTAAGAGACTTTCTTTACAGTGGTGACAGCAGAAGCAGACCTATTTACTCCGCAATTTGGACCCGAGAGGGTCCAAGGACCCGACCTGCCATCAACTTCTCAAACATTGTAAGGACTGAAACTCATCCTAGACGAGTCCCGTCTCCCTAAAGATGAACTGGATCTTCCACTGTCGGTGGAAAATTTGGTCGTCAAAGACGGCATTTCACTCTGACCCTCCACGGATAAAATATCTGTAGGAGGGGTTCCCTCCTGCGTCCGACTCGAAGTCATTCAGTTCCAGTTTCGTGGTCAGTAGTCGAACAGTCTCCCCACCCGACCGTCGAGGCGGGAGGGTCAACCGTCCCGGACCCGGGCACACCGACCGTCCGAACCCTCCCTCCGGTCGCTACGAGAGAGATGGCACCCCATACGTCACACAGGAGTCAGTACAGGTGGAGAAAGACTCGGGTACCTGACGTCGCGTGGTCCGTGGAGACAGGTACCCTAAACGGTCAGTCCCTCTGATCTCGTTCGTCGAACGGCGAAGGAGGAGATCCCAAAGAAGGACTGGGTCCCTAGCTTGGATCTAGAGAACACGGGGGACGTAACCGTCCACCGACGAAATGGTGACACGGTGGACCCTTCGGGGTACTATGAGATGACGCACCATAGTATTATTATTGTTGTTATTGTTGTTATTATTGCTGTTGTCGTTTCTACTGCCGTTGTGGATCGCAAGTGACTCACTCCAGAGACATGGTTCATGACAAGAGTCACCAAATATAATAAATACACGTTATTTATGAAGATGAGGAGTCTTGTTCGGATTCTTAATCCACGTCTACCGTCGACACATGACGTAGACCCTTTGACTCCGGTTCGACACTCCCCACCTCCACCCCCTCGAACCCCCCGGGTCACACCCACCCCCTCGACCCCCCCGGGTGGCACCTACCCCTCGACTCCGCCACGGGTGACACCTACCCCTCGACTCCACCGGGTCTCACCCACCCCTCGACCTCCCGTCACACCCACCCCCTCGACCTCCGGGGGTGACACCTACTCCTCGACTCCACCCACCCCCTCACCCCCCGTCAC